>SJXQ01000504.1:0-48463 GCA_006408695.1 Aepyceros melampus | reverse complement strand
CTGGGATTTCTTTGGAAGGAATGATGCTGAAACTGAAGCTCCAGTACTTTGGCCACCTCATGCGAAGAGTTGACTCACTGGAAAAGACCCTGATGCTGAGAGAGATTGGGGGCAGGAGGAGAAGGGGATGACCGAGGATGAGATGGCTGGATGGCATCACTGACTCTGTGGACATGAGTCTGAGTGAACTCTGGGAGTAGGTGATGGAAAGGGAGGCCTGACATGCTGCGATTCATGGGGTCGCAAAGAGTTGGACACGACTGAGCGACTGCACTAAACTGAACTGGGAGCATTTTTAATTTCAGTAATTGTGTTGTTTGTCTCTGTATGTTTATTCTTTTATTCTTCTAGTTCTTTGTTAATTGCTTCTTGCATTTTCTCCATTTTGATTTCAAGATTTTTTATCATCTTTATTATCATTATTCTGAATTCTTCTTCAGGTAGTTTGCCTATTTCCTCTTCATTTATTTGGACTTCTGTGTTTCTAGTTCCTTCATTTGTGCAGTATTTCTCTGCCTTTTCATTTTTCTTTCAACTTATTGCGTCTGAGGTCTCCTTCTCCCAGGCTTCAAGGTTGAATCCTTTCTTTCTTTTGGTTTCTGCCATCCTAAAGTTGGTCCTGTGGTTTGTGTAAACTTCGTATAGGGTGAGATTTATGCTGAGTTCTTGTTTGTTTGTTTGTATTTCCTCTGATGGGCAAGGCTGAGTGAGGTGGTACTCCTGTCTGCTGATGATTGGGTTTGTAATTTTGTTTTGTTTGTTGCTTAGATGAGGCGTCCTGCACAGGGTGCTACTGGTGGTTTGGTGATGCCAGTTGTTGTAGTCAAGTTGTTTCCTTTGTGTAAGGTCTCACAATATGATACTCCCTAGGGTTAGTTCTATGGTAGTCTAGGTTCTTAAAGTCAGTGCTCCCATTCCAAAGGCTCAGGGCTTGATCTCTGGTCAGGAGTGAGGATTCCACAGTGGTTTGTTATGGCATTACATGAGATTAAAAAAAATATCCCAAAGCTAGAATCCAAAGATGAACCCCAGACAAATGACAGTTACAAAATCAGGCAAATAATAAAATAATGATATATACATATATACATATTTACCCATGAGCAAAGTGAAAACAGATCACAAAAATAAAGTACAGTAGGTTGACCTGGCTAACAAAGTAAATAAAAAATTATATTTTCCAGTTAAGAACAAAACTAACTAAAGCATAAATTGGAAAACAAAACTAAGGCAAGGTGCCAAGTGGGGAATAAAGCAATGAAAACAAAACTAACAAATATGTTGAGAGGAAAGGAAAGAAGAAAAGAAAGAATTGTTACGCAAAGTTAAATAAAAGTAGATGAAGAAAACGTGTATACATTAAAGATTAACTTCATGGGGAAAAGAACAGTAGGAAAGGGAAACAAAGGAATAAATGTAGAAAAAATAGAATAAGTTTAAAAAATTACAAATTAAAATTATAAAAAAGAGAAAAGAAAAAAAAGATGGAAGAAGAAAGGAAAAAAAAAAAGGAAATCTCTATAGAACTGCAAAAGCCCAACGTAGAGGTGGAGGTAGAGGTTTATAGCAACAATCAAAAGTGTGACTGACTATACACATATACATATACACCCATTAGCAAAATCAAAACAGTCCAACAAAAATAAAGTGTGATAGATTGACTCAGCGAACAAAGGCAACCAAAAATTATATGTACCAGAACAAAACTAGCTAAAGGACAAACTGGAAGACAAAACTACAGTAAGGTGCCACTTGGGGAATAAAGCAATGAAAATAAAAGGAACAAAATGTTGAAAGGAAAGGAAAGAAAGAATAGATATGCAAAGTTAAATTGAGGTAGATGAAGATTTGTATACATTAAAGATTAACTGCAAGGGGAAAATAATAGTAGGAAAGGAAAACAAAGGAATAAGTGTAGAAAAATATAATAGGTTTTAAAAAATTATAAATTAAAATTATGAAAAAAAGAAAAGAAAATAAAAGATGGAAGAAGAATAAAAAAAAGAGTAAAAAAAAGGAAAACTCCACAGAACTGCAGAAATCCAATGTAGATAGAGGCAGAGGTTTATAACAACAATAAAAAGTGTGACTGAATATATACATTTACATATAGACCCATAAGCAAAAAAAAAAAAAAAAAAAAAATTTTAAAAAATTATAAATTAAAATTATGAAAAAAAGAAAAGAAAATAAAAGATGGAAGAAGAATAAAAAAAAGAGTAAAAAAAAGGAAAACTCCACAGAACTGCAGAAATCCAATGTAGATAGAGGCAGAGGTTTATAACAACAATAAAAAGTGTGACTGAATATATACATTTACATATAGACCCATAAGCAAAAAAAAAAAAAAAAAAAAAGCAGACCAACAAAAATAAAGTACAATAGATTGACCTGGAAAGAAAACCAAAAATTATATCTACCAGAACAAAACTAACTAAAACACAAACTGGAAAATAAAAGTAAAGCAAGCTGCCAGTTGGAGAATAAAGCAATGAAAATAAAAGTAACACAATGCTGAGAGAAAAGGAAAGAAACAAAAGAAAGAAAGAATAGATATGCAAAGTTAAATTGAGGTGGATGAAGAATATTTATATACATTAAAGATTAACTGCAAGGGGAAAAGAACAGTAGTAAAGCAAACAAAGGAATACATGTAGAAAAAAATAATAGATTTTAAAAATTTAAAAAAGAAAGAGAGAGAAAAAAGGAAACTCCACAGAACTGCAAAAATCCAGCATAGAGGCAGAGGTTTATAACAACAATAAAATATGTGACTGAGAAAATAAAAGCTCAAAAGCTTAATTAGATCTCATAGTGCCAATAAAATCTACAACTCCAACAGAGGGGGAATAAAAGGAAAAAAAAATCCAAAAGAATCTACAGAACAAGTCAAAACATAAGAATAATAAATGTTTTTCTGAGTCACTTCTGTCAGAGTCCTTTCCCTCGCTGGGAGTCACAGTCCACCTCACCTCCCCTAGGATGCCCTCCAACACTGTGCTGATCTCTGGACCTGCTGTGGGGGCAGCTAATCTGGTCCTTCTCCTGTGTGTTCTTGCCTCCAGTGTCCACAGCTGTCAGAACCAGTGCGTTTTCTTTTGTGGGAACTCTTAATGACCTTTTATATATTCCATAGGCACAGAGTCTGGCTAGTTGATTGTGTGGATTTAATCTGCAGCTTGTACATCTGGTGGGAAGTTTTTGGGTCTTCTTCCTTAGCCACACTGGCTCTGGGTTTCAGCTGTGGTTTTATTTCCACCTCTGCATGTGGGTCATCCACTGGGGTTTGCTCTTGAGGCTGCCCTGGAGGACTGGGTCTGCCCCTGTGAGGGCCAGGTGTGGAGGTGGTGCAGCTGCTTGGGTTGCAGGGGTTCTGGCAGCATCAGGTACTCAGGGCAGTTGGCAGCTACATCAGTGGAAATATAGTGCTCTAGAAGGCTATGGCAACCAGTATTGGTCAATAGGTTCCAGTATTCTTGCTTGGAGAACCCCTTCCCTGACAGAGAAGCCTGGCAGGCCACAGTCCACAGGGTCGCAAAGAGTCAAACACTACCGAAGTGACCTGGTGCACATAGGCGCAAGACTTTTTTTCACCTGTGGCAGCTCTGCCCCAGTGAGAGTTGAGCGTGAGCAGCTGCTTAACTTACGGAGACACTGGTGGTACCAAGTGTGCAGGACACGGACTGCCTCCGCAGCAGGAGTCATGGCCCTATCAGAGTCTTTTTTTGAGCCTTTGTAGCTGGTGATCAGAAGGCCTGTTTGACCAGTGTTTCTCTGTATCTCTGCCGTTTCAGGCACTTAGAGGGCTCCCTTGCCTGGGGTCCTTCTCTGTTGTTCTGTGGGTCAGGCACTTAGTGGGCCCCCCCTGGCTGGGGTCCTACTCTGTAGTTCACGCATCAGTCACTTAAAGGGGCACTCTGGATGGGGTCCTGCCCTGTAGTTCAGTGCATCAGGCATTTGATGGGCCAGCCTCTCTATTGTTCAGCTGCTGATGCTGGCAGGTGGGGAGAGGCTATGGTGATGGCTTTATCCCCATGCGTGACTCGGCAGTATCGCCTTGCTTCCATGGCTGCCTGCCTTTCCTCCACAGGCATTTCCCACCACAACCTCCTCCCTCACATCCCCTCAGTTTGTCTCTCCACAGTCAACAGCAGCCCTCACCATGGAATCACTCCGCAATCCCCAAACTTCACATCCCTGTCCCGGGTATGTATGGCTCTGGCAAGGACTGTCTGATTCTCATTCCATTTAGGCTGCTGCAGATCAGCTGTTTCACTCTCAGCCTTAAATGTTTCTCCTCTGACTCAGACAGTTGCCCTGATGTGAGGATCAGACCCCTGCTTCAGTTCCTCCACCCGCTGAGGGCAGGTCCAGTCCTACTAGAACTCCTGTTTCTCCCCCTAGTTCCTTCCTACCGAGTTTTGTGTGGTTCTATGTATTCTTTACCTCTGGTCAGGTACTCCTGTCTGCTCTCAGCTGGTGGTCTGTATGCACTTCTGTGTCTGAAGGTGTATTCCTGATGCATCCATGGAGAGAGATGTACTCCACATCCACCTAATCCTCCGGCATCTTGTTCTCCAGGGATCATGTCCTATTCATTTTTAATCCAACTAGCAAATGTAAGAACTTGAACTCAGATCTTTGCTATTAAACTCATTACTATTGCTTTATCTTGTCTCCCAGTAGATTTTTTTTCAGCAAGAGACTTTTTTCTAGCATTTTGAAGCTCACACAAGTACAGATATTTGCTTAAGTTGTTTATGTATCAGAGTAAGATGGTTATTCATTATCCCCAGGTTTGCTTCTGATTTCTTATTTGAAAAACAAAACTGATTTCTTTCTTATTAAAAAGTAGAAAGGTTGATAAGTTAGGGTTAAACAAACCTTTAAGATCTATTTTCAGGTACAAACTATGACAGTCCATAGGGTCACAAAGAGACTGACATGACTGAAGCAACTTAGCATGTAACATGCATGTCAAAATATGCCAAATACATGTGTGGCAAAAAAGGCCCAGAGATTTATGGTGGGCTATGAATGAATTGAAAAATCATGATTCTGAAAGTTTGGCTACAGAAAATTAAACATTGTCAGAAGGAGTAATGAAGAACTTAACACAGTGGGGAACCTCTTGACTACTTACGTGAGGTGCCCAGGGTTCAAAATTAAAGGTGGCATCACTCTCGAGGCTCATGTGAGAAGCTGACAGTGACACCAGCTTAGGCACCTTCCTTGCCTCCCTTTAGCCTTGGCCTTAGCTATGGCGTCCTTGTTTCAGAACTTGAAACAGCCTACTTCTTATGTTGTATGTGCCTTTGTGCCTTGGAGGTTTTGAGCGATGAGACTGTGCCTCATATTTAATGTTTATAATATACAAATATCTAAAAGTGTATATATATTTATTTTAATGTATATATTTTATTGAAGTATAGCTGACTTACAATGTTTCAGAACACACATGTATTATCTTTGAAGTTATTTTCCATTATGGGTAATCACAAGATATTGACTACAGTTTCCTGTGTTATACAGTTAACCTTTGTTGCTCGCTGTGTATCTATTTTTTAAAAATTAGAAATCTAGCATTCTATTCATACAAGTCAAAGAAGTGGAATCAAAATGCCATAAATTGTTATAATGACATGTCATAATGACAATCAAAATGTCATAAATTTTAGTTAGGCAAAAATTCATAAGTTTTCTAAAATGTATATTATAGATATTATATATATATGTGTATACAAAGCTTTCTTACTATGCTTGATAAAGGCTTGAGAATAACATTAAAAAATGAGGAGAGAAATTGGAAAACATAAACTAAATAAAATGGGAGCACTGAATATGAAATATAAAAAGTGAAACAAACTAGATAAAAGTAAAAGATACTTATATAGTCCAGTTGTTTTTAAACATGACTGCTCATTAGAAACATACCTGGAGTTCTGGAGAAAAAAAATCAATACCTGGGCATTTGGATTTTTCAAAAAATTTCAAGATAATTCTGACATGCATCTGGATTTTTAAAAGTGATTACAGGTTTTTCTATTAAATAGTAGTTTTGGTGATACTGAGTTCTATTTTTCTGTTGACCTATCATGATACAATGGTATTAAGTGAGTAATAGTTACAATATCAAAATAGTGAAAGATGTTTATCAGTTTTCACAAGCAATAAATATTGATTCAGTAAATAAAAGTGTATTTTACAATGCTTATGTAATATATAAATATATAAGTACTATATAATTAAATTACATAATTACAAGAAGTAAACAGTTGTTTACACCTGTTTTATTAACTATGCCAAAGCCTTTGACTGTGTGGATCTCAACAAACTGTGGAAAATTCTTCCAAGAGATGGGACTACCAGATCACCTTACCTGCCTCCTGAGAAATCTGTATGCAGCTCAAGAAGCAACAGTTAGAACTGGACATGGAACAACAGACTGGTTCCACATTGGGAAAGGAGTATGTCAAGGCTATATATTGTCACCCTGCTTATTTAGCTTCTGTGCAGAGTACATCATGAGAAACGCTGGACTAGATGAAGCACAAGTTGAATTAAGACTGCTGGGAGAAATATCAATAACCTCAGATATGCAGATAACACCACCCTTATGGAAGAAAATGAAGAAGAACTAAACAGCCTCTTGATGAAACTGAAAGAGGAGAGTGAAAAAGTTGGCTTAAAACTCAACATTCAAAGAACTAAAACCATGGCATCTGGTCCCATCACTTCATGGCAAATAGACGGGGAAACAATGGAGACAGTGACAGATTATTTTTGGGGCTCCAAAATCCTGCAGATGGTGACTGCAGCCATGAAACTAAAAGACACTTGTTCCTTAGAAAAAAAGTTATGACTAACCTAGACAGCATATTAAAAAGCAGAGACAAATGTCTCTGTTGACAAATGTCCACCGAGTCAAGGCTATGGTTTTTTCAGTAGTCACATATGGATGTGAGAGTTGGACCGTAAAGAAAGCTGAGCACCGAAGAATTGATGCTTTTGAACTGTGGTGTTGGAGAAGATTCTTGAGAGTCCCTTGGACTGCAAGGAGATCAAGCCAGATTTCCTAAAGGAAATCAGTCCTGAATATTCATTGGAAGGACTGATGCTGAAGCTGAAACTCCAATACTTTGGCCACCTGATGCAAAGAACTGACTCATTGGAAAAGATCCTGATGCTGGAAAAGACTGAAGATGGGAGGATAAGGGAACGACATAGGATGAGATGGTTGGATGGCATCACTGATGATGAATGTGAGTTTGAGCAAGCTCTAGGAGTTGGTGATGGACAGGGAAGCCTCGTGGGGTTGCAAAGAGTTGGACACAACTGAGCAGCTGAACTGAAACAGCTGTTTGTGTTTTATGCAAAACATAACCATGTAATTCAACTGGGAGAAATGTGCTGATGACACTGGCTACTGGCTTTACCACAGTGTTCAGTGTGCTGTGGGCATCGGTGCGTGTGACTCACAGAGGAACTGAAGCACTTAAAACGGAAGCACTCAGCTAGTAGAGGTGGGTTAGGACAATGTTTCCTAAATCTGGACTGGCTTGCCAGTTCCCAAATTTGGTCTTTTACTTTGAGTGGCCAGAAACTCACTCTTGTTAGGAAGAAAGGGAATTAGCCTTAAGATGCTGGCTCAGACTAATGAATACACAGAGACAGTTTATTAACAGTTCATTTACAATGAGGGATAACTGTCAAGAGGCCCAGGCTATCAGAGTCTGCCTGGTGAGCTTTTTTCTCCCTGTGTTATCTCAGCCCCTTTTATTTTTTATTCCTTCATTACATAATCTGTAATTATTATAATGCTTCTCGACTGGTAATTGCAACTGAGGGTTGAAAGAGGATTTTAAAATAGTTACAACAGGCTTTATTTTTTAGATTCACAGACAAATTGAGGGGAAGGCACAGATATTTCCCATATAGCCCCTGCCCTCTTCATCCTTCCCCATACCAAGATCACTAACCAGTATGGTACCTTTGCTACAATTGATGAACACATCTTAGTCCCCTAAAGTCTGTAGTTCACTTTAGGGTTCACTTTTGGTGTTGTGCATTTGGACAAATACATAATGATATATATCCATCATTATGGTAACATGCAGAGTATTTTCACTGTCTTAAAAAGCCTCTGTGTTATACTTTACCCTTCCTGTCCCCTAACCTGGAACAGCCACTAATCTTTTGCTGCCTCTGTAGTTACGCCTTTTCCAGAATGCTATGTAAACTGTAATCAGATAGTATGTAGCCTTTTCAGATTGGTTTCTTTGCTCAGTTATATATGCTTTTGAACTGTGGTGTTGGAGAAGACTCTTGAGAGTCCCTTGGACTGCAAGGAGATCCAACCAGTCCCTCCTAAAGGAAATCAGTCTTGAATATTCATTGGAAGGACTGATGTTGAAGCTGAAACTCCAGTACTTTGGCCATCTGATGCTAAGAGCTGACTCATTGGAAAAGACCCTGATGCTGGAAAGATTGAAGGTGGGTGGAGAAGGGGAGGACAGAGGATGAGATGGTTGGATGGCGTCATCGACTCGATGGATGTGAGTTTGAGTAAACTCTGGAAGTTGGTGATGAACAGGGAGGCCTGGTGTGCTGCAGTTCATGGAGTTGCAAAGATTCGGACACAACTGAGCAACTGAACTGAACTGAACTGATGCATTTAAATTTATCCATGTCTTTTCACAGCTTGATAGCTCATTTCTTTTTAGTGCTAAATAATGTTTCATTGTCAATGTATCACAGTTTATTTATCTACTCACCTATTGAAAGATATCTTGGTTGCTTCCAAGTTCTGGCAATTATGAATAAAGCTACTGTAAAAGTCTGTGGCAGGTTTTTGTGGGACATACATTTCTAGTGATTTGGGTGAATACCAAGGTGAACAAAGATTTTTGTTGGTTTGCCTTTGTTATTACTGTTATTCTTTTAATAATGAAAGAGACTTATGGAAGTTACAGGCCACTGGACAGAATGTGATAGAAAATAAAAGCTGAAGTTTCAAGGACGGTACAGATAGTTAGTGGTACTGAGCCCCCAAGCCAGGTTGGTTCAGCACTTGGTTCAGTGATAATTCTTAGGTGGGAGGAGGGATTCCTTATTGGTTTTAATTGAAAGAAAAGAGGAAAGGTGTGGAGACAGTAAGTTGTCAGGAAGTTGAGAGTGTTCTCACCTCTTCTATTTTCCTGATGAGATGACAGGTAATGTCCTGAGGGTTTCAGAAGAGTGGTGGAGTCCTGAAGAGCAGTTTTAGAGAAAAACCTTTTCACCAGGGAAATATGCAAGCTGACTGGCTTTGGGAGGCCCGGTTGGGGCTGGTGGCTATGACTGATTGTGGCCTCGATCTCTAACCACCCACAGATCTCAGAGGCAGTCATGAGAAGGTCAGAGTTGGCTTGTTCTAGGGCAGGTTTGGCATGTGGGTGCATGAATCTTATAACATTGGCAAAACTGTGGTTGAAGCAGTGGCTTCTCTGAAGCTTCCTCTGCCCACTTTCTTGCATTTTGGCTGTTTGTCTGCAATGAAGTGGCTGGCTGGGTGAGTGAAGTGAGGCTAGTGATAGGGTAACATGTGTCTGATGGCATCTTAGGGCAGATAGCTGGACATGTGCTGAAGCACTCCAAAAGTGCTGATCATGCATCTTAGGATTTGGCAGTTCAATGACTTAGGTAAATAGACACTGAGAGAGCTTTGTGTGGACCAGTGCCAGTGCCCAGAAATATAAAAATGAGTAGCAAGAGGGTCCTATCCTATGTTCTAGGAGTTTACAATCTAGTGGGAGAGACAGATTAGAAATTACATGGAAAAAATATAATGTGTTAAGTCCAAAGACAAAGACACTTAGCTGGGGTTTGGCTTCCCAGGGGAGGATAGACACTGACTCAAGTGTTTGGCCACCACACTGGAGGAGCAATGGGAAGAAAGACACTAGCTTCTGTCTAGTCTGAAGGGATGCCTGGAAATCAGCATGTCTGGGCAGGGCTGACGTGCTGGCTTCCTTTCTAGAAGCTGGGGCAGGCTTAGGAGAGAACTGCCAGGTTCCCTTGGGGGGTTGTAGGACCAGCAGGGTTCAACTTAGCTGGGATGAGCTTCCCCAGGTGCCACTGCCAGGCCACCTCAGTACCACAGTGTGGGTTCTCCATGGCTGGCAGCCTAACAAGAGCAACACAGAACTATGGCAGGTGGTATTCTGAATCAGAGCACAGGGATTTGCTGTAAAACCTTCCTCAGCAAGGAATCTGAATGCTTTGGACTCATCCTCAGATCCCACATCTCTATAGAGCCTCAGAGGCATGTGACCTCTTGAAATAGACACTCAGGTAGTCAGGAGGTGGCACATGTCGAGGCCTTCTATGCTTTTCACCCTTGGGGAATTAATAGTAATAATCATAACAATAATAGGGGCAAATATTACTACTACTGACATTCATTAAGCGCTTGCTAAATGAGGAATTTGTAGTTTCATTGCTGAGAGAAGTTATTCAGTAGATGTTAGGCGCTCCCCCCTCCCCTTTTTAAAAATGTAATGGTTCAGGGTTTGAAGAGATCGAGCATCTTGCTCAGGGTCAAACAGGTGGCGATGACAGAGCGAGGACACAACCTGAGGATGTCTAAAGTCAAAGCCCACCCTCCTGACCATAGCTGCCTGCTGCTCCAGAGACATTTTATTGACACATGTGTGCCACAGCTTTGCAGTAGCAAGTCATCTTTCCCTCTGGGCCTGCGCCTATGGAAATGGAGGCTCTGAGGAGATAGGTGACTAGCCTAGTGGTGCGTGGCTGCCTTACAGCTGAGTCGCTAAGCCGTGTTTACTCGTTTGTGCTCTACTCCTCTCTGTATCCCATCTAGCTGCCCGGTTCAGTCTCCTTTATGACCGACAGGATGGGTGAGAGAATACAAGAATGCCTTTAGATTATTATTACAGCCCAAACCACATGGGGAAAAAAGCAGACCGGAGGGAAGGTGTTTCCAACACCTATGTTTGTTAAGGTAACTATGATGTAACCTACTAGTGAGTTTATAGAGAGGAGTTGTTTAGGTCAGGGACTGGGATTACCCCAATATAGGCTGGATGGCTGGACCAGTTCAGGAAGGCCCGATTGAGACTGATGCTAAGCAGTGCTGTTTGCTATCTGACGTTCCCCTCTGCACTCCAAGGTTCTTGGTGTCCTTTGGCTATCCCTTGGCACTGTGCTTATTCCTCGTTGTTAAGAATGATCACCTCTCACTCTTAGGCAGCACTCTACACTTTATGAAGACTTTTTACATACATGATCTAACTGGCTTCTCATAACAGCCATGAGAAAAGAAAGCCAGGGTAGGACATTTTATAATTATTAGAGGGTTTAAAAAGCTTTTTCAAGATATACAGGTATTAAGTGGTAGAACAAGAATTCAAACATAAACCTCTAGCTCTCAACTGTATGGCCTCTTTACTGTTCTTAATAATGTCCAGAAACCCATCTTCTCTGTCTTCTATCTCCTCAGGGTCTGAAAATTCTCAAGCTTATGTACTATTACTATCAGTATGTTTTAAGATTCTGGCAACAGAAATACTTAATATCTGGTAGAAATTCCTGGGACAGGTGAGTTACTTACTTGGAAATCTAAGATTTCCATTGTTTAGCCAATGGGTCCTATCACATACCAGGGCATATGGATATTGAATGAAAATGCATACTCACTGCTCTGCCAAAGTCACACTCTGCCATTGGTGGGTCAGAGCTCTACCTCTTATAGGAGAAGCAATACAATTTTTATTAGTTTGTTATTTTGAAGAAATACTTTTGGTAACTATATGGCTATACTATACTTACTGTTTATGGGTAAGCCAGCCAAGGGAAGAGATTTTGAGGGAGCTAAGGATGGACATGAACATTATTTTAGAAATAACCATGAGAATGTGGGCTTCCCTGGTGGCTCAGATGGTAAAGGATTTGCTTGCAGTGCGGGAGACCTGGTTTGATCCCTGGGTCAGGAAGATCCCCTGGAGAAGGGAATGGCAACCCACTCCAAGCCTGGAGGAAGTTGTAGTCGAGGTTAGTTCATTGGCTCAGTGACACCTCAAAGACTGTTTCTTCCAGTCTTTCTTGCCCACCTTAGCTGTGTGTGGCAATGTCTTCCCTTAAGGTTGCAAGATACCTGTTTCAGTTTCAAGTGTCATATCTCCCATGAAAGGGTATAAAAGAGGAATTAAGAGGGTATATGGGTGAAAGAGTGTTTTTTTTGTGAGTCTCTGTGTTTTCTTTCCTTTTTAAAATAAATTAAGATTAAAATTTTATAGCAATTTTAGGTTCACAGTCAAATTACAGGGAAAATATAGACATTTCCCATATAGTCCTTGATTTACCCATGCCTCCCTCCCCAGTTGATTTCCCCATATATCTCATAAGACCCTGACTACAAGGAAAGCTAGGAACGTGAGGATTCAGCATTCATAGCTTCTACGGTTGGAGGTGATTTGAGAGAAGGGGGTTGGGAATGCCTGCTGGGTGACCAGCCATCCCTCATTGTCAGTCACTCACCAGAGTGCTGCACTTGTTACAATTGATAAACTTATATTGACACATCAATCAAAGTCTATAGGTTAGATTACAGTTTACTCTTGGTGTTACATATCCTATGAATTTGTTCAAATGTATAATGATACATATCCATCATTATGATGTCATATATTTTCACTGCCCTAAAAATCATCTGTGTTCTGCCTATTCACCACTCATTGCCTGTCCAGCCCCTGGCAACCACTGATCTTGCTGCTGTCTCTGTAGTTTTGCCTTTTCCAGAGTGGCATATACTTGGAATCATATAGTATGGAACCTTCACAGATTATCTTCTCTCACTTAGTAATTAGCATTTAAAATTTCTTCATATCTTTTCATGGATTGATAACTCTTTAGTGCTAAATGATATCCCATTTCTGGATGTACACAGTTTACTTACCCATAGCACTTACCCATTACTCCAGGACATCTTGGTTGCTCCTAAGTTTTGATAATTATGAATAAAAATGCTAATAAACATCTATGTGCAAGTTTTCATTGCTTCAAATTCTCACCAGAATTTGGTATCATCAGTGTTTCAGATTTTGTCCATCCTAGTAAATGTGGTAGACCATTCTAATAGTGGTATCTCATTGTTTTCTTAAATTTGTATTTCCATCATACCATATGATATGAAATATTTTTTCACATGTGTATTTGCCATCTTTATATCTTCTTTGGTAAGATATCCATTAAGGTCTTTGGCCTATTTTTAATCAGATTGTTTGCATTCTTATTGGTGAGTTTTAAGGGTTATTTGTGTAATTTAAATTAATAGCTCTTTATCAGATTGTCTCTGTTTTTTGAAGATGAAACTCTTATCCAGAAGCAACCATCCCCAGTTGATTTCCCCATATATCTCACAGGACCCTGACTCCAAGGAAAGCTAGGAAAGTGAGGATTCAGCATTCACAGCCTCTGCAGTTGAAGGTGATTTGAGAGAAAGGGGTTGGGAATGCCTGCTGGGTGACCAGTCATTGTATGTGATCACTGGAGACACTGAGGTCCTGAGAAATCATGGGAGTTTTCTGGGGTCCCGTGGACAGTAGGAGCTAGATCTAAAATCTATAGTTTCAGTCTGGTATCCAAAATGGGCAATCTAGTATGTGGAGGGGGATATCTTCTGTCCCAGGGCAACTCTTATTCTCATCTGATCCACAGAGATCACATGGCCTGGTTTTTGGCTAATTGAGACCACACAGCTGTAACTTGAGTCCTGATTCCTGATGCAGCAAGGTGGTCTTAGTGGCCAAGGGACTATTCAATTTTTCTTTTTTTCTCTTTGCTTTCAGGCTATGACACCAGGTCAGTTGTGTGGCCATCACAGCAAATGCTGGTGTTTCTTCTGTCAGAATTCATCTTTTGTAAGTTGTTGGTATTTTATTTTTGTTGGTCAAAGACAAAAGAGAAGTACTCGAATCTCTAATTCCCCTAAGGTGAGCTATTTTAGAAATCCTCATAAAGTCAGGTAGGAAAAGATCACAGCCCAGATCAATAACTACCTCCTGGACTGAGAGCAGAAAATGGTTTATTTATGTGACTGGGATGTTGTTGAGTGCATGCTCAATACCCAGGCCTTTGGCCACATGGGCATAGATAACACCAAGCAGTGAATTATTAAAACCAAGAGAGACTTGCTTGATTCATGTCTCCTGTGTTGATGCTGAAAAAAGCAGCTTCTCCTCTCTTAACTTTCTTGAAAAACTTCCCAGAGCTGTGATTTGGAATTACTTTGTGCCAAATAGCTTAAGTGCAGTGTAGGTCAAACCCATCACATACAATAACTGTATTCCTGGGAAGGGATTTGTAAATTCTATTTGGTAAAATCACATCATGCTTCAATTGCACTGGAGAAGCAGACAAGTTAAAGGAACCATAAAGCCCGCTCCTTTGCACAGAGGGATCGTTTTGTAATGTTGTTTGTAATGATAATAAACTCTGTCCTACATAGCGGTTTAATGTGTGATATATTTACTTGGAATTTCTAGAAGTGGAGACACACTGTGTTTCTTTTTTCCTTCAAGTTTTATTGAGATATAATTGATATACAGCAATGTATAAGTTTAAGGTATACAGCATAATGATCTGACTTATATCATGCAATGATTATCACAATAAATTTAGTAAACATTCATCATTTCACATAGATAAAAAGTTAAAGAAATAAAGTTTTCCTTGTGATGAGAATTCAAGATTTACTCTCTTAACTGTCATATATAGCATATAGCAGTGCTAATTTTATTTGTCATGTTGTATATTACACCTCTAGTACCTTATAAATTTTAACTGGTTCATGGTGTCTTTTTGACTGCCTTCATCCAGTTACCCCAGCCGCTACCCACTGCCTCTGGTAACCACAAATCTCATCTCTTTTCCTATGAGCTTGCTTGTTTCTAAAGTATAACTGACCTATAACACTAGCTAGTTCCTGTTACACCACACAGTGATTCAATGTTTTTATACATTTCAAAATGGTTGCCAGATTCCCTGTACTGTACATTTCATACCTATGACTCATTTATCTTGCAAATGAAAGTTTGTGCCTCTTATCCCCCTTATCTATTTCTTTCTACTTCCCCCTCAACTCCTTCTGGCAACCACCTATTCTCTATGTTTCTGTTTTGTTATTTAGATTCCTCATTTAAATCATGCAGTATTTGTCTTTCTCTAATTGAATCATTTTGCCTAGCATTATAAATATGTTAGGTTCATTTTTCATCCATATATATATATGATAATACATATATAAGTTACATGTTATATATATATGTGTGTATATATATTTATATATATGTAAATATGCAGGTCAGGAAGGAAGAGTTAGAACTGGACATGGAACAACAGACTGGTTCCAAATAGGAAAAGGAGTACATCAAGGCTGTATATTGTCACTGTGCTTATTTAACTTATATATGAAGAGTACATCATGAGAAATGCTGGGCTGGAAGAAGCACAAGCTGGAATCAAGATTGCCGGGAGAAATATCAATAATCTCAGATATGCAGATGACACCACCGTTATGGCAGAAAGTGAAGAGGAACTAAAAAGCCTCTTGATGAAAGTGAAAGAGGAGAGTGAGAAAGTTGGCTTAAAGCTCAACATTCAGAAAACGAAGATCATGGCATCTGGTCCCATCACTTCATGGGAAATAGATGAGGAAGCAGTGGAAACAGTGTCAGACTTTATTTTTTGGGGCTCCAAAATCACTGCAGATGGTGACTGCAGTCATGAAATTAAAAGACACTTACTCCTTGGAAGGAAAGTTATGACTAACCTAGATAGCATATTAAAAAGCAGAGACATTACTTTGCCAAAAAAGGTCCGTCTAGTCAAGGCTATGGTTTTTCCAGTGGTCATGTATGGATGTGAGAGTTGGACTGTGAAGAAGGCTGAGCGCTGAAGAATTGATGCTTTTGATCTGTGGTGTTGGAGAAGACTCTTGAGAGTCCCTTGGACTGCAAGGAGATCCAACCAGTCCATTCTGAAGGAGATCAACCCTGGGATTTCTTTGGAAGGAATGATGCTGAAGCTGAAACTCCAGTACTTTGGCCACCTCATGCGAAGAGTTGACTCATTGGAAAAGACCCTGATGCTGGGAGGGATTGGGGGCAGGAGGAGAAGGGGACGACAGAGGATGAGATGGCTGGATGGCATCACCGACTTGATACACATGAGTCTGAGTGAACTCCGGGAGTTGGTGATGGACAGGGAGGCCTGGCATGCTGCAATTCATGGGGTGGCAAAGAGTCGGATATGACTGAGTCACTGGACTGAACTGAAATTGCATCTTTGTTATCCATTCATTTATTGATGAGCACTTAGGTTTCTTCCATATCCTGGCTTTGTAAATAAGACTGCAATGAACATAGGGGTGCATATATCTTTTCTCATTAATGTTTTTTTTTCTTGATAAATAATCAGAAATATAATTTTTGGGTCATATAGTAGTTCTATTTTTAATTTTTAAGGAATATCCATATTGTTTCCCATGGTGGCTGTACCAGTTTACATTCTCACTGACACTTGTTATTTGCTGTCTTACTTATGATAGCCATTCTGGCAGGTTTGAGGTGATCCCTCATTGTGGTTTTAACTTGCATTTACTTAATGATTAGTAATATTGAGTGTTTTTATGTACTTGTTGGCCTTCTGTATTTTTCTTTGAAAAAAATGTTGATTCAGGTCTTCTGCCCATGTTTTAATTGGGTTGTTTTTTGATGTTGAGTTGTATGAGTTCTTTGTATATTTTGGATATTAACCCCTTAATGCATATATTATTTGCAAATATCTTCTCCCAATCAGTAGGTGGCCTTTATGTATTGCTGATAGCTTTGTTTATTGTTCAAAAGCTTTTTAGTTTGATATAGTCCCATTTGTTTATTTTTGCTTTTGTGTCCCTGGCCTGAGAGACACATCAAAAAAAATATTCCTAAGACTGATGTCAAAGAGCTTACTGTCTATATTTTCTTCTAGAAATGTTATGGTTTCAGGTCTTTTATTTAAATCTTTAATCCATTTTAAATTTATTTTTGTGCATGATGTGAGAGAGTAGTCCAGTTTGACTCTTTTGCATGTAGCTGTCCAGTTTTCTCAACATCATTTATTGAAAAGGCTCTGTTTCCCCCATTGTATATTGTGCCTTCTTTTGTCATAGATTAACAGACCACCTATGGTGTGGGTACCCATAAATGTGTGTTCATTTCTGGGCTCCCTGTTCTGTTCCATTGATCTATGTGTCTGTTATTGTGCCAGTATAATACTGTTTTGATGACTGTAGTTTGAAATCAGGAAATGTAAAATCTCTAGCTTTGATTTTCTTTCTGAAGATGATTTTGACTGTTCCAGGTCTTTTGTGTTTCCATACAAATTTTAGAATTATATGTTCTTGCTCTGTGGAGGGGAGTTCAGGATGGGGAACACGTGTACACTTGTGGCGGATTCATGTTGATGTATGGCAAAACCAATACAATATTGTGAAGTAATTAACCTCCAATTAAAATAAATTTATATTAAAAAATTTCAATTGGTATTTTGACAGGGATTGCACTCAATCTATAGATTCCCTTGGGTAATATTTTAACAACAATATTTCTTCCAATCCAAGAACATGGTATATCTTTCCATCTGTTTGTGTCATCTTCAATTTCTTTCATCAGCGTCTCATTGTTTTCAATGATAGATTTTTAACCTCCTTAGTTAGATTTATTCCTAGGTATTTTATCCTTTTTGATGGAATTGTAGATGAAATTGATTTCTTAATTTCAATGAGAAACCTGTGCACCACAACTAGAGATTAGACCACACGGCAATGAAGACCCAGCACAGCCAAAAATAAATAAATAAAATTACATTTTTAAAAAGAAATAAATACAACAAATTTCTTTTTTTAAGTGTAATTTTATGTATTCATTTTTGGCTTGCTGGGTCTTCATTGCCGTGTGGTCTAATCTCTAGTTGTGGTGCACAGGCCTCTCCTTGCAGCACAGCTCCAGGGTGTGCAGGCTTTAGTAGCTGCAGCAGGTGGGCTCAGTGGTTGAGGCTCCTGGGCTCTAGGCCGCAGGCTTACTATTTGTGGTGCATGGGCTTAGTTGCTCCACAGCATGTGGGATCAGGGATCCCTGATCTTCCTGGATCAGGGATTGAACCTGTGTCTCCTGCCTGGCAGGCACTGAGCCACCAGGGAACTCCCAACAAATTTCTGTTAAGATATTTCAACAAAATTAATGAGTTTTGGTATTTTTTTTTTGTGTGTGTGTGTTGTGTCTTTTAGGATTTCCTATGTAAGTATCTTATCATCTGCACACAGTGACAGCTTTCCTTTTTCATTTTCCATTTAGATTTCTCTTATTTATATTTCTTGTCTGATTGCTGTGCCTAGGACTTTCAATACTGTATTGAACAAAAGTGGCAATGTATAGGCATCCTTGTCTTCTTATTCCTGTCCCTAGAGGAAAAGTTTTAGCTTTTTACCATTAAGTGTGATGTTAGTTGTTAGATGTGTGATATGTGGCCTTTTTGTTATTTTGATACAGCTTCCCTCTGTACCCATGTTGTTGAGAGTATTTATCATAAGTGAATGCTGAATTTTGTTAAAAACTTTTTCTGCACCTATTTAGATGATCATCTAATTGCTTTTCTTCGATTTGTTAATGTGGTGTATAACACTGGTTAATTTGCAGACATTAAACCACTCTTGCATCTCTGGGATAAATCTACTTGATAATGGTATATGATCCTTTTTAATGTATTGTTGATATCAGTTTACTAATAACTTTGTTGATCTGTGCACCTAAGTTTATTAGTGATATTGTCCTGTAATTTGCTTTTTTTTTTTTGGTAATATCTTTGTCTGGTTTTGGTATCAGTGTGACACTGACTTCATGGAATGGGTTTGGAAGCATTTTTTCCTCTGCAATTTTTTTTGAAATAGTTTGAGAAGAATCTCCTTTGATTCTTCTGTATATGGTAGAATTCGTCTGTGAAATCTTCTGATCCTGAACTTTTGTTTGTTGGGACACTTTTAAAATTACTAATTCAGTTTCATTACCGGTAATTGTTCTGTTATTTCTTTCTGATTTAGTCTTGGGAGATTGTACACTTCTGGGAATCTGTCCATTTCTTCTAGATTGTCCATTTTATTGGTGTTTGTTCATAGTACTTGCTTATCTTTTTATTTCTGTGTGTCAGTTGTAACTTCCTTTTTTTAAATTTTTATTTGCTCCTTTTTTTTATTGGTGAATCTGGTCAAAGGTTTATCAATTTTGTTTATGTTTTTAAGAACTATCCCTTTGTTTCATTGTTCTTTTCTTTGTATATCATTTATTTTTGTTCTGATCTTCATAATTTCTTTTCTTCTATTATCTTTGGGTTTTGTTTATTCTTTTTATAGTTCATTCAGGTGTAGAGTTAGGTTGTTTATTTGAGATTTTTCTTGTTTCTTTGAATTGTTGTAAACTTCCCTCTTAGAACTGCTTTTACTATGTTCTATAGATTGTGGATTATTGTGCTTCTATTTTCACTTGTCTCCTGGTATTTTTTTAAAGTTTCTTCTTTGATTCTTTCCATTATCCATTGGTTATTTAGTAGTTTATTGCTTAGCCTCCAAATGTTTTATGTTTTTGTTCACATTGCTTGGGTAGTTGGTTTCTAGTCTTATAGCACTGTGGTCAGAAAAGATGCTTGATATGATTTCAATTTTTAAAAATTTACTGAGACTTCTTCTGTGTCATAGCATATGATCTATCCTTGAAAATGTTCCATTTGCAGTTGAAAAGAATGTATATTCTGCTGCTTTTGGATGAAATATTCTATATATATTTATTAAAGCCATTTAGTCTGAAATGTCATTTAAGGCCAGTGATTTTCTCTCTGACTGATATAAGTGGAGTGTTGAAAGTTCCTTATAATTGTGTTACTGCCAATTTCTCCCTTTATGTCTGTTACTATTGGTTTTATATATTTATGTGTCTTATGTTGGGTGCAGATATATTTATAATTATTATATCTGCATGTTGAATTAATCCCTTGATCATTACCCTTCTTGTCTCTTTTTACAGTCTTTATTTTAAAGTCTATTTTGTCTAAAACTTGGCTTTATTTTCTTCATTTGCATGCAATATCTTGTTCTGTCCCTTCTTTTCAGTCTGTATGTGTCTTTAAATTTAAAGTAAGTCTCTTATAGGCAGCATATATATAGATATTATTTTGTATCCAAACAGCTACTCTCTATCTTTTTAATTGAGTATTTAGTCCATTTACACTTATGGTGCGAAGAGTTGACTCATTGGAAAAGACCCTGATGCTGGGAGGGATTGGGGGCAGGAGGAGAAAGGGACGACCGAGGATGAGATGGCTGGATGGCATCACAGACTCAATGGACGTGAGTCTGAGTGAACTCCGGGAGTTGGTGATGGACAGGGAGGCCTGGCGTGCTGCGATTCATGGGGTCGCAAAGAGTCGGACACGACTGCGCGACTGAACTGAACTGAACTGAACTGAACACTTATGGTATTATTGATAGATATGTACTTTTTATCATTTTGTTAATTGTTTTGGTGTTGTTTTTCTAGTTCTTTTGGTTTTTTCTTCTTCCTTTGCTCCCTTTTCTTGTGTTTGATGGCTATTTATTTCTATTTATTTGACAAGTTGGTTACATTTCCTGGCCTTGTAGAAATGATCCTAAGACAAGATGTCCTATGCTTCTCAGCAGCACACTCTCCTCTGGTCACTGGAGCTATATGCTCTAGGGTTTCTCCCAGTTTGGTCTGTGTGGGTCCTTCTGTTGTGGTGGCTGAGTACTGTGGGCAGTCTGGGATGCATTACTGGCCCTTTGTCTGGTTGGCTGCAGGTCCTTGTTTTTTGTGGAGGCTGCTGTCTGCTGGCAGACAAGGCTGGCTCATGACGCAGTGGGCTGTAAATTCCTAGGAGTCCTGGGGCTGGTGTTAGCCTACTGGTGGGCAGAACTGGGCTCCAAGGTAGGTGGTTGTGGGGTTGGGGGTCCTGGATATAGTTTTGGTCTGCTGCTGGGTGGGACCTCTTGCTGACATGGCTGGCTGTGGGGTGTCTCAAAGCTGGCTGGCCTGCTGGTGAGTAGGGCTGGATCCTGGGCTACAGGACTCAATGTATCCCAGAGCTGGTGTTGGCCTGTTAGTGGGCACGGCCTAGGTGTGGAGAGTCTGGGCTGGCCCTGGCCTGTTAATGGGTAGGCTGGGTTCTGACACAGCAACTGTGGGGCTGCGGAGGTCTTGGGATTAGTATCTTAAACCTGGGGCTGGTGTCACTTGTGGGCAAAGCCTAGTTCTAATGCCCCTGGCTGCAGGACCCTGGAATCATGGGTGATAACCAGTGTGTTGCTGCATGGGACCAAGCCCTGGGCCCTCTGCTGGGAGTCTTAAGACAGCAGGGTGCAAGTGGGTGGCTGTACGCAGCTTTTGCTTGGCTTGAGACATCTCAGTGCTGGTGCTGACAGGCTGGTAAGTGGGGCCAGGATTGCATTAGTTAGCTACAGGGAAGATTCCAAAATGGCACTTGCCAGGACCAGTGTCCTCATGGGAGGACAAGCTTACACATATGGTTGCTGCCAGTGTTTATGCCCCCAGTGTGAGCTCCAGTTGCTCCTACCTCTCCAGGAGGCTCTCCAAGATCAGCAGGTAGGTCTGACCCAGGCTCCTTTCAAGTTACTGCTTCTACCCTAAGTCCTCATGTGTGTCAGATTTTGTACAAGCTTTTTAAGAGTGAAAGGGCCACACTATATTTCCACAGTATGAATGGTAGAAGGACCCTGGGATATTTGTTTTTTCTGTACCTTGGGCCATGAGCTTCTGCTTAACAGTAGATGAAAGGATGAAAATATATGAGAGGTTACTTTTAAAGACTTCCAGTGTGATTGAGGAGGTCCGGAAGAGCATGGAGGAAGACTAACATTAGTGTAGAAAATAGAAAATAGAAGGGTTTCTTTGGGTAGATTCTAATTAGTATGGAAAGGGACTTTGTGATCCTATATTCAGAAGATATGGAGTGTCCTGCACAGACAGACTTCATGATTCTGGGACCGTGATTGTTGCATATCATTGTAATGAATAATAAGCTGTCCTAGTTTAGTGTATCTTTCAGTCTTCAGTACTAATATCTACTCTCTGTTCTTACTGCCCCCTTTGCTAGTTTTGCTAGTCCTGAAGTCTATGCAGTGCAGGCACCTGGAAGTTTTTCTTTAAATCCCTTTGCCAGGTGGAATTAGAACTCTCCACCCCACCACCACTGTCCCTCAGACTTTTTGATAATATTTCCTAGGCACATCCCAAGTATAGGAATTTCCAGAGGAAGATGTATCATTTCTATCATATCTGGTCTCCTTTTCTTGGAATTTTCTACCATCCCAAGACTGTATTTCTTTGTTTCAACTAATGAAGGACCATCCTCTTTCTCGTTCTTCAAACAACCAGCCTTTTGGACTTCAGTGCTTTTTTTCATGCTCTGCCTTGGCCTGAAATCCTCCCACCCCAACTCCCTGTTACTGGGTAAGATTTTTTTGGTTTTAGGAGAGAAACAAAGCAAGTTCACTTAAATAAAAAAGAGAAAACTTACTGAAAAGACAAATAAGAAAGCTCAATGAACTGAAAGGCAATAACTGGGCCTTAGGAACCAGGAACTGGAAGGCAGTAGAAATTGAGGTAGTATTTTCTGTCTCCCATTTCTCTTTTCTTTTCGTCTGTGCCCACTTCATTCTTTGCTCTTTGTGGACTGATTTCCTTTGTTCTCTGTCCTCATGATGGAAGACTTGGCCTCCTTCTAGCTCCCAAGTTTATGAGCAATAGACTCAGCTACCCAGAGAGGCTAATGTTTTCTTTGATTCTGGGTCCCAATCCCAAACTCCAAAGAAGGTACTCTGCTTGTTCTATTTTGTGTCAGTGGCCCTTGGATGAAAAAATTAACTGTATCCAGGGGTCAGGATCAAGCAACAGATACATAATATACTATCAGTACAATGCCTTTGGTCAAGAGGAGCAACTTTCAAAGAACAAGGGTGAGTAAGTCACAGGAGGCCTGCTATTCCTTTCTCCGTGTCTGAAATAAGTAGCCTTCCTTCCTTCCTTCTTTATTTTCTCATATGAATACAATCAGCAAATGTCTCAGGCAAAGTGCTAGTGCTAAAAATACTGTGTTGAATAAAACCTAGTCCCTACTTTAGAAATCTTACAGCTGAGCAGAGAATGTAAACACAGGAAAATTTCTACTTATCCTTTACAACCCAATTCAAATATCACCACATATTTGGAGGTCTTCTCTGACCCTCTCCCTGTTCCCAGTTCTCACAACTTTGTTGGTGTTATCCTCTTTCTCAGTTCCCTGTGGCTCCATGTACCTACCTCTACCATAAAAATCACATCTTGTTACAGTTTGTTTTTATGATTTTTTATGGTTTTTTTTTGTTGTTGTTCAGAAAATGTCTGTTGCTTGGAAAGAAAGAGTGAGGACTTTAGGCCTCTCCCTGCTCTGAGGTGTAAGACCAATGAGGAAATACTGTGTCTCTGCATGTATCGGGGTAGATTGCTTGGCATCTCTTGAGAAGACAGAGCTACCATGGGCACATAGCCTGTTACATATGAATAGGAGTTGGATGAATTAGCCTGCTGCCCACAAGAGTAGTAATTGATAGCCCTCAATAGTCACAGTGGGAAATGCCTCACAGCTTTTCTGTATTACACAAAAGTTAAGTCAGACCATCAGCTTGATGGGTTTTTTGATTTTGGATTTTCTTCTTAAAAGGGAGGCTTAATACCAATGTTGCTCCCTTCTGAATCTTCCATTATTCATTATTTCCCTTCCCCATCAAGTTCCTATCTGTGATAAGCTCTGATTGTATCAAAATTCTTAGTTTATTGAAGGGTAAAATAAGTAAAATAAAATTCACCCAAAGCACTCTGTGAGTGATTCACAGAACAATTAGCAGTACCCAAGTTTGATTTAAATGATATTTTTTAAATGAGAAAATTTCTTAAAGTACTTAGCCGGGGCTTGTTATGTTCATAGAACTGACTCACGGTCCTTTTGGGTTTTTGAGTGAATGCCACTGTTAGTTTTCAGTTTGCAACAATACATAATTGGCATCCAAGAGCTCTATATTTTTTATTTTTTCCCACGAGTCAGCTCTGAGTGGCAGGAGGCAGGAACATTTCTCCTGGGCCTGTGCTTCCCTTCTAAGGAGTTTCTTGTCTCCTTTTCTGGGTTGTATATTCTGATGTGCTGGATGATTAGGACATTTGATAGAGGAGCTTTTTCTGTTGCATTTGCGTGGCATTTTCTTCCTTTGTATTTTCTTATCCCACATAAAAATGCACACACACACACACACATACACACACACAAACAAAAAAACCCTTTTATTTTGTATTGGGGCACAGCCAATTAACAGTGTTGTGACAGTTTCAGGTGAACAGTAAAGGGACTCAGTCATACATATAAATGTACCTATTATCTCCCAAACTCCCTTCTCATTCACTTATTCCATTTTGAAGAGAAAATCAGTGGCAATAATTCCCTTCTTCTCTCCCTTCACCCTTTTTGTGGGGAGACACTAGCTCAAACAATGAGCAATCAGCTGAGAGTTTTCTCTAATAATGATGCCTTTTGTTTCCTCCTCTGTAAAATGAGGTTAACAGTAGAACATATTTTATTACGTTGTGGGGGAAAAATGAGAAAATAAAGAAGAAAATACATATGAGCAGCTAGAATTCTGTGTTACCTAGTAAGTGTTCAGTAAATGTTACTTATTATTAATATTCCTAAGCTTCTGTAGATGCTGACACTGGGCAAACCAGACGCAAATAAGTCAGGGTCCATATGTCTGCACCTCTGGGGTCTCTTGGCCACCGTGGTGCTCAGAACACTAAGTCACCAGCAACCGTCTCCAACCCTCCAGACTAAAACTGCTCTTGTCTCAAACTTAGTGTTTAAAAATAAATGGAAATCATCTGTATGTATGTGTTTTTAGTCTGCTGTCAATGAGTTTTTGCTTCCATTTGTCTCCTGCTTAAAGTGATCTTTTAAGTTAAACAGTGAGCAATTGCTGAAAAAGAACCATTAAGAAATGTAGGTTCTAATTAACTTTATCTCTAATTGTTATGTAGCTCTGAGTCAGTGTTTTTTTGGTAAACAAGGATAAGAAATACAAAGATTAATGAAGGTTGTCAAGATCAGTGGAAGAACAAAACTGAAAATTTTCATGATACCTTACAAATCCAATACTTTGTTTCATTTGATTGCATACAGCCTGGTGAAGCTGGAAGAGTTATTTCTGTTTTGCTGTGTAAGAAACTGAGCACAGAGGAAGAGAGGCTTTTCTACATGACTTGGTTTCCACATTCCTTCCCATGTTCCAGCCCTCTTAGAGAGCCCTATAATGGAATTGTTTGTTTCTTGTGTCCTTTTCCCACCAGAATGAGATCTTCTCAAGGGCAGAACCCCAACTCACTCATCTCTGTGTCTCTAGTGTCCAGGACACATAGTACATGCTCAGTAATGTACAATGAATGGATGAAAAGAGAACCAAGGCCAAAGACTTGATACTATGATTCTCAGACAAATACTTGTTTGCTAGTTTTACACTGCTTCCCATCTTGCAGTGACCGTGAAAGTATCAGAGGAATAGGAAAAGTGACAACTAATGAAGATATAGGCAGGAAGTGCTGAACCAAGAATATGGATTTTTTTTTTTTTTGTATTTTGTTTTTTAGATGGGACACTCAAATACTCATCTAGTTTGACAACATTATCAGTCATGGGGATTTGCTTGGGCACTGAGCTCCATGATGCAGTCTTGTTTTCTGGTTTGGGAGACGGGAGGAATGGATGTGAACAGGTTGCCCAGGGTCAACAGTGAGAACTGAATGTCCTAAGAGTAGGAGGTTGACAATGATCTCCTGGAAGAGGCTGGATTTGGCCTGGATCCCAAAGGGTCAGAGGAAGTAGCTCTCCAGCAGAGGGGATGCTGGAAGAGGGGAGGCACCAGAGTGGACAGTGCTGGGTGTGTTTGGGGACCACTGGTATTGGGTGAGCAATTTCCGATTGGTATTGGATTTTCTCCGTGAAAACTGTGGAACCTCTCAAGAGGTGAGAACTTCCTTTATGTCTTCTACTCTAAGCCTATTCATGGTCTCTCTGTATAATGGTTAAGATGCATTCCTCTAATGGCTGGAATTACCTAATAGAGTTATTCTTTTGCCAGAAGAGTCAATAGTAAAGATGGCATAAGCAAGAAAGAAAGCTATTTCACCAAAGAAATTGGCAAATTGAAACATGCTAAAATCTCTCTCTGGATATCCCTTGTTACCCATTTCCAGAATGGATAGTCAGACCCAAAAGGGTTTAAGCTTACATTTTTTAATCTGATACTTCCAGAATAACCTCAGCATGTTACTCAACCTCTCTGAAACTTAATATACTCAGTTATACCTCACAGTAAAGAAAGCTACGTTGCAAAGTTGCTGTGAGGATAAAATGAGAAAATGGAAGAGAAGTGTTTGGTATGCAGTGGGCACACAAGAGATACCTCATTAGATATATTAGGTTCAAACTCATATGCCCACGGGGACCAAGTAGATGATGTGAATGAATGATAGAGATACGCATAAGATGTGTTCTTCCCCTTCTCTGCCTTCAGCAGCTAGGTATTATGGTTCTAGGTTCCCTTGCAGCTAATTGTGCCTACTTACAAAGTTTGTTCAACAGAGGATGAAGATAAGTGAGATGTGCAGATTTGGGGTCATGTTCTTCACAAAGAAGCTCCTTGAATTTCACCTCATTTTTTTCTCTCCCTACTGGTGATGAGTCTGTTTCAATCATATGGGTAAATTCGTCATTTTCAGAGACAGCTGGGAAAAGGTAGATAGGGGTAGAGATACTTACACCCCTGTATAGCTTACCAGTCCACATCTTTACTGAGAGAGAATTAAATATATATCTCATTTAAGCTATTGCTGTTTGATCTCTAATAAAGTAGCAGGACCAATACTCTAAATAATTCACTCTAAATGTTCAATAACAAAGGAAATATACATAAATACATATGTAATCTATTTATGGGATGAATTGTTGTTGGGATGTTATTTTTTAAAATAATTAAAAAATATAAGACCCAATCTATGCTGGCTAAAATCTCTAGTCCCACTGGAAAACTCAGACTGGTATACAAAGCAATTAACCCATGATATGAAACAAAGCTCTATATTATCACCCTGATTATTTAACTTATATGCAGGGTACATATTTTAAAATGCCAGGCTGGATGAAGCTCAAGCTGGAATCAAGATTGCCAGGAGAAATATCAATAACCTCAGATATGCAAATTACACTACCCTTAGGCAGAAAGTGAAGAGGAACTAAAGAGCCTCTTTTTGAAGGTGAAAGAGGCGAGTGAAAAAGTCGACTTAAAACTCAACATTCAAAAAAACTAAGATCATGGGAATCCGGTCCCATCAGTTCATGGCAAATAGATGAGGAAAAATTGGAAAGAGTGACAGACTATTTTCTTGGTCTTCAAAATCACTGCACATGGTGACTGCAGCCATGAAATTAAAAGATACTTGCTTCTTGGAAGAAAAGCTGTGACAAACCTGGATAGCATATTAAAAAGCAGAGATGTTACTTTGCTGACAAAGGTCCATATAGTCAAAGCTATGGTTTTTTTCCTGTAGTCATGTATGGATGTGAGAGTTGGACCTTAAAGAAAACTGAGCACCAAAGAATTGATGCTTTTGAATGGTGGTGTTGGAGAAGACTCTTGAGAGTCCCTTGGACAGCAAAGAGATCCAACCAGTCCACACTAAAGGAAATCAGTCCTGAATATTCATTGGAAGGACTGATGCTGAAGCTGAAGCTCCAATACTTTGGCCACTTATTGCAAAGAACTGACTCATTTGAAAAGGCCCTGATGTTGGGAAAGATTGAAGGCAGGAGGAGAAGTGGACAACAGAGGATGAGATGGTTGGATGGGATCACCAACTCTATGGACATGAGTTTGAGCAAGCTCTGGGAGTTGGTGATGGACAGGGAAGCTGGCATGCTGCAGTCCCTGGGGTTACAACGAGTCAGACATCACTGAGGGACTGAACTGAACTGATGAAACAGAGTACACAGACCCTGAGTGCCAGAAGAATTAAAATGAAACAGGCATCAGCTAAAGACTTCCCACATCCTTTGCTAGGTCACTGGCAGTGCATTTTCCACTGCCAGGAGCGCTAGTGTAGCAATATAGGTGAGGTGGTGCAGGCTGGCTGAAGGACAGGTGCAGCCCATGTCTGTGACAGGTATATTCTATGTCTATTGATCCCAGTCACCCTTTGGGAGAAGAGGAATGGGAAGCCCTGGGCAGATGGCGCTCCATTGTCAAACACTCACATTTTGTACCCATTTATCATTTAAACCATTCATCCCCCATTACAGGTGAAGAAGCTGTGGCTGAGAGAGATGAAGTAACTTTCTTGTAATCATCAAAAGAACAAGGCTTCAAACTCTAGACTGCTGGGCGCGATGTCTTTCCTTTTTTCTGCTGCCCAATCATAGTATCTGTTTTCTTGGTGGACCCCTGTGGGCTAAACCACATTGTTAAGTATACAAGGGAGATGGGCAGGAATAATAAACTCTGATATTTCTTTTTGACTTTATAGGCATTGCTTGAAATAAATTCATGAGGAAGAAATTCAAGGAGAAAGAGGAAAGGGATGAGGTAGAAGTATTCTGTTTTAAAAAGAATTTAGTTTAGTTACATTGAATAAACCTAGAAAAAACAAATAGTGCAGAAACAAATGGTGTAAGGAGAATCATTTCCTTGAGGTTCCCACAATGCATTTTGATCTCTAAGAAGAGAGGCTCATTATAAAGGAAGATTATCTGCTTATTTGGAATGACAGATCTATCCTTATAATCATGGCTGCAAATACTTGGGAGCCTGATCATAAGCACATTTTCACAATTTTTGCAAAGATTAATGAATGATAATAATTACTTTATTCAGTGGCAAAAGCTTTGCTTTGGAGTGTCATAGTAACAGTTTTGCTATTCATATTCTAAAATGGATCTACATAGAACGTTACTTATAATTCCTGTGCTTTTTCCCTTCCTTTCGGGTTCAGTAGTACATTCTGTTCATTTTATATCAAGTAGTTCAACTATTTCATGACTGTCAGTTACTGCATTTAAAAAAAACCCACACTTTGGGTTTTAGTTCTCCAGTGAGCCAGAGCCAATATTTGTTGACATCGTGGCTGCAGGAACCTTTGTTTCCTTCAAGTTAAATGAACTCCCATTTCAATATTGAAGTTTCAGGAACACCAAAGAGCAGTTCTGAAATTACACAGTTGATGCTCTTAATTGCAATGTGGGCCTGGAGACCAATGCTGAGTTGAAATTAGTAAAATCCTTCTGAAGTGGAAAGGTCATATTCAATGAGACTGTAGGATTTAAGCTATAACAACCTGGGAAGGCATCTACGTTTACATAGGAAAAAAATTCACCCCAATGCAGCCCTGATGATTAGTGAAGAATAAAACCAAGAGTGTTCCGAGCACCCAGGATAAGGTTAGCTACAAGTGAGGTGGGATATGAGGGTGTCTAGGGGAAATGCGGGGGAGGGACCACATGCCACATTTGTCTTATAGCTTTCCTCCATGCTCCAACGTGACAGAGACAGGAGAGTCTCTTTTAGTGCTAATTGTGGAAATTCCTCTACCCTCACTTCTCAGTATAAAAGCCATATGTGGAAGCAGAGGCCATGGAAATAGAACTGGGTTTCTTGTTCAATCCCTCAATCTCTTTAAAATTCTCTTTTTTTTAGCTACAAATGAACATCCCTTCTTGGAGGTAAACTTACCCCTACAGATATAAAAGATACCATTTAAGCAATATATGAGGGCTTCCCTGGTAGCTCAGCTGGGAAAGAATCCACCTGCAATGCTGGAGACCTGGGTTGATCCTTGGGTTGGGAAGATCCTCTGCAGAAGGGAATGGCTACCCACTTCAGTATTCTGGCCTAGAGAATTCCATGGACTACAGTCTTTGGGGTCGCGAAGAGTTGGACATGACTGAGCAACTTTCACTTCACAAGCAATATATGTAGAAATAGGTTCTTCAGTGCTCATTTCATCTCCAGTTCATTGGTCCACAGCACCTGTAAAGTTTTCATTCTTTTTTCTCGTTTTGATATTTCCACTTTTTTGTGATGATTTGCTTCAGCATTTCTGCTTCACAGAGACTCATTCTGGAAGGATCATTAGTTTTTCTTTTTACAAGGCCCCAGTAATGCTTCCTTTCTAACAGCCCTTTGCTCATATGATCTCCTTGTACGATCCTAGCCTCTGACAAAGAAGCTTTCATTTGTGGAGTTTGAACATGCAGGTGTGGCCTTTTCAGCCCAGGACTAAAGACCATTCCTCATATCCTTAAGAAGCAGAGACAGTTCTCTGGCCTCTCAACATTTTTGTACCTCAAAATGGGACAGAGCCTGGGCTTTTACCTTAACCTCTTTACACCTCATTTTTATTCCAGCCCACTCTTCCCCTCATCAGTGCATGCATTGTAGCCTGTACTTTGTCAGTTTTGAGGCAAAATTCAGTTAAATTGGATTCTATAAGAAATTCAAGAGATTTACTGAATGTTTGTGGGGTCTCAGAGAGAGGTTCCCTCACAAAGCTCACAGCATATTTCTTGAAAAAACCTATGTCTTATTTCTTTTTCCATCTTCCCTTCTTCACCTACACCTTAGCTGGGGATTCTGCTTTTCTGCTGATACTTACCCTGCACATAAACTTACCCCACATAACTCTGCAGCTTTTACTCCATTCTCCCAGTTTCTTCAGCATTCCCTCTTCCCTCTCTTTATTATGTAAAGTAGTTCTTTGCTTTCCTGAAGGAAATCTAGTGCCCAGCCCAGTACCCTTGTCTGGAGGCTGATTCTTCTGGATTTGGATGAGCAGGCTTATCCAACCGCTTTGCAGCAAAGCTAGCTTTTTCCTTACAAAATAATTCTCTGACTAGCTGTTATTAGAAAAAGATAAACATGTTTGCATACTCATAAATAGGATTATTAATACTTCATAGGCTTACTGAGAGGACGAAAGGAAATAGAGAACATGGAGTATTTAGCACAATGTAGTTTAGCATTATCATCGTTGAATGGAATCAGATTATGCAATTTTTATTTGCTCTCCCCCTGGTTCTCTGCGGCTACCTGCATTCCAGTACTTACGGCTGAGTTGTCTGAGGTTGTTCTTAGCTTTGAGCTCCCCAAGGGTAAGTACTTCATCTTATCCGCCCTTGTAGCTCCAGTACCTGCCGCAGTATGCAGTGCACAGTGATGCACATTAAATGTTTGTTGAACAATTGAATCTTTGGCCTGAGAAGCTTCTAGTACATTCTGAAAAAGCACTGTATGTACAGAAAAAGACAGATTTAGGAGGAAAGAAAACTAAGATCCAGGGCCATTGCTGAAAACCGTTCAATACACTGAAAGCACTTTGCAGGGAGGGGCCAGGAGGGGCTGTGTTCCCTCATCCGTGGATCTCTAGTACCCAATACCATGTAGTCACAGGGGAGGCCCCAAGTGTACCCCAACCACAATAGACTTCTCACATTTACTTTATTGTCAGTGGCTTAAGTGTTTAACTTTCAAACTTAGTAAGTTTTGATTTAATAAGTAATCTTTAATGTCAGTGAATGAGGTTCTAATTGTATGAATTATTTATCATAAATCACCTATTCACGGCAAAAGGATGAGCTCTAGGAATCTCTGTGCTTTCACCAAGTTCTCACTGTGCTTTGTGTCTCTGGTTTTCTTTCCACTGCTTGAACAAACAGTCCCACGGCCAACTCAAAGGGAGAGGGAAGGATCTAATTGTGTGCAATATCTTCCCTGTGTGGTCTGCTTTCCCCGGACCCAAGAGGAGTATGTGTGGGGAAGGACTGGGCTAAGACATTGAAGCATCCCATGAAAATGCTGAAATTTGGTGCCCTATCAATCTGTTTTTCTTAAATATTTGTTCATCTGAGGCAAGGACCTATCTCATGGCGAAAGGATGCATATTTTAAATGGGGGAAGATGCAGCTGTAAGTAATTCACATCAGTCCCAAATTTGTGTACCCAGCTCAGACAAAAGAAATCTCTCCATTAAGCCAATCAACTTTCTCAGAAGACAGTTCATGGATGTGCAGTCTCATGTTAGTTGAATAAGTTCTTGGGTGGATGAAGGGCTCATCCAGTACCAAGTGGTTTTAAAAAATATTTTCCCTAATCACATAACCTGAAACGAGTTCTTGTGAAATACATTTTTTCTAACTCACTAAATTTCCAGTGTTTCCTTAGTATCCACTATTGATTGACCTCCAGCTGATATTACCTTGATATTCCACATTTAGCTTGGGAGGTTGAACTCTGGCTCAAGAAAAGTATATTTTAAATGTATGATTCCATTTATTAATTGGAAGATATAATATGAATGTTGATATGATTTCTTTTAAAATTATTTTTAAGTATTTATTTTTTATTTGGAGGATAATCTATTTAGTGTTGTGTTCATTTCTGCTGTACAACAATATGAACCAGTCATAAATGTACACATATTTCCTCCTCTTGAGCTTCTTTTCCCTCCCCCTTCCACCCCTCTAGGTCATCATAGAGCACCAGGCTGAGTTCCTTGTGCTATACAGCAACTTCCCACTAGCTATCTATTTTATATATGACTGCTCTTCTTATTTATCACATCCTCTCCTTCCCCGTGTGGCTACAAATCCATTCTCTACTTCTGTGTCTCTATTCCTACCCTGAAAATAGGTTCATTGGTACCATTCTTTAGATTCCACATATATGCATTAATATATGATATTTCTTTCTTTCTTTTTGACTTACTTCACTCTATATAACAGGCTCTTTGTTCACCCACCTCAATTCAACTGTCTCGTGTTCATTTGTTTTTCATGGCGGAGTAATATTCCATTGCATATATATACCACAACTTCTTTATCCATCCAACTGTTGATGGACATCTAGGTTGCTTCCATGTCTTGCCTATTGTAATAGTACATGAACATTGAGGTACATGTGCCATCTTGAATTGTGGTTTTCTTAGGGTATATGCCCAGTACTGGGATTGCTGGGCCATGTAGTAGCTTTATTCCTAGTTTTTAAAGGAATTTCCATACTGTTCTGCATAGTGGCTGTACCAATTTACATTCCCACCAACAGTGCAAGAGGGTTCCCTTTGCTCCATATCCTCATCAGCATTTATTGTTTGTAGGTTTTTTGATGATGGCCATTTTGATCAGTGTGAGGTTTGTAATATTCTCATTGTAGTTTTGATTTGCATTTCTCTAATACAGGCAATGTTGATCATCTTTTTATGTTTGTTGGCCATATGTATGTCGTCTTTGGAGAAATGTCTGTTTAGGTCTTTTTCCCATATTTTGACTGGGTTGTTTGTTTTTCTGATCTTGAGCTGCATAGCTGCTTGTATATTTTGGAGATTAATCCTTTGTTAGTTGCTTTGTTTGCAAATATTTTCTCCCATTCTGAAGGTTGTCTTTTCATCTTGTTTACAGTTTCCTTTGTTGTGCAAAAGCTTTTAAATTTAATTAGGTCCTATTTCTTTATTTTTATTTTTATTTGCATTACTCTAGATGGTAGGTCAAAGAGGATCTTGCTGTGATTTTATGTCAAAAAGTGTTCTGCCTATGTCTTCCTCTAAAAGTTTCATATTTTCTGTCCTTACATTTAGGTCTTTAATCTATTTGAGTTTATTTTTATGTATGATCTTAGGACGTGTTCTAATTTCATTCATTTACATGTGGCTGTCCAGTTTTCCCAGCACCTCTTACTAAAGTGGCTATCTTTTTTCCATTGTATATTCTTGCCTCCTTTGTCAAAGATAAGGTGGCCATATGTGTGTGAGTATATCTCTGGGCTTTCTATCTTATTCTATTGATCTATATTTCTGTTTTTTGTCAGTACCATACTATCTTGATTACTGTAGTTTTGTAGTATAGACTGAAGTCAGGCAGGTTGATTCCTCTAGCTTCATTTTTCTTTCTCAAGATTGCTATGGCTATTTTGGGGCCTTTTGTGTTTCCATAAGTATTGTAAAATTTTTCATTCCAGTTCTGTGAAAAATGCCTTTGATAATTTGAGGGATTGCATTGAATCTGTAAGCTGCTTTGAGTAGTATAGTCATTTTCACAATATTGATCCTTCCAATCCAAGAACATGATACATCTCTCCATCTGTTTGTGTCATCTTTGATTTCTTTTATCAGTGTCTTATAGTTTTTTGAGTACAGTCTTTTGTCTGTATAGGTAGATTTATTCTTAGGTTTTTGGATTTTTTTTTTTTTTCTGTTGTAGTGGTGAATGGGATTGTTTCCTTAATTTCTCTTTCTGATTTCTTATTGTTAGTGTATAGAAATGCAAGGAATTTATGTGCATTGATTTTGTATCCTGCCACTTTACTAAATTCATTGATTAGCTCCAGTATTTTCTGAAGGTATCTTTAAGGTTTTTTATGTATAGTATCATGTCATCTGCAAACAGTGAGAATTTTACTTCTTTTCCAATCTGGATTCCTTTTGTTTCTTTTTCTTCTCTGATTGCCATGGCTATGACTTTCAAAATTATGTTGAATAATAGTGGCAAGACTGGGCACCCTTGATATGATTTCTTATTAATTTTGATCTCCACATATTTTTGGTATAATATTTTGTATTTTTATTTTTTTATTGAGGTATAGGTAATTTAAAATCTTGTGTTACTTTCAGATATAAAGTGACAATTTAGGTGATTCGGTTTAGTATTTACTTTATTATTCCAGCAGCTGATGTTTATTAACTCTCAGGTTCAAAATTGCTATTCTAGGTTCTACATCTCTAAAAAAGTAGTCTTAGAATGCATTTTGAAGCATTTCCCACAAAGGTTGCTCTGATAATTATGGTCTGACTGACTGAATAAACACATGAATGGAACACTATCTGGCTGATGAAAGATCTTGCTTATTTGTGGCTCTTATACCTTGAAAGCTACTCCTCAGATTTACACAACTGTTAAATGGGAATAATCATTTCTACCATTTTTCTTTATTATGGGAGAAATCTGTTATTGAACAATCCCATTTTGATAGGTAGAATTCAAAATTTTGGTGCTAAGAAAGGCTTTAGAAAACTGTTCCAACCATTTGCTTTTACAGATGAAAATCCTGAGGCCACAAGTTATAGGACTTGTCTAAGGTGTTCTGTCACATAGGAAAAAGCTTTTCTTATTTTGCCTATGTTGGTGATTGTTGTTACTATTTGCTGTTGTGAGAATTTTATCAGCTTTTCTCTGATTGTAGCACATCCAAGGATTTCAAGCATTTGGTTTAGTTTAAGTCGCTCCAAACCCAGTGCCAACCTCCATGATTTAGCTGGCCATGGAGGGCAAGTGTCTTGCCATTCATACTGTTCACTGAACCCAGGGTAGGTAAGGCGCCACCAGGGAAGATGGAAGAAGACTTGAGGAGCTATCGGGGCTGCAGACTTGTTTATTTTCTCTGGGCAGCAGCAGCAGGGAGTCTTCAAAGACTACTGATTTACTAAGACAGACAAAAGTGGCTCATGGCCAAGTGGGCATGCAGGAGCAGTGCTACCAAGGTCAGCAATATCACTGTTCATAAAACATAAGGTATGAGGCCCTGAGAGAGTGGGGCAGGAGAGCTTGACTGACGCCGTGTTGTCAGTTAATTTCTCCACAGCCAGGCACGATCCAAACCCAGTGCCAACCTCCATGATTTAGCTGGCCATCGAGGGCAAGTGTCTTGCCATTCATACTGTTCACTGAACCCAGGGGTAGGTAAGGCGCGACCAGGGAAGATGGAAGAAGACTCGAGGAGCTGTCGGGGCTGCAGACTTGTTTATTTTCTCTGGGCAGCAGCAGCAGGGAGTCTTCAAAGACTACTGATTTACTAAGACAGACAAAAGTGGCTCATGGCCAAGTGGGCATGCAGGAGCAGTGCTACCAAGGTTAGCAATATCACTGTTCATAAAACATAAGGTATGAGGCCCTGAGAGAGTGGGGCAGGAGAGCTTGACTGACGCCGTGTTGTCAGTTAATTTCTCCACAGCCAGGCACGTTAATAAAACATAATCTATTATAGAATATTAGCAAACTGATTAACTGGTCAGCTGTAGGGATATTCTGAGAACCAGATGGACATTTGACAGAATTGCATCAAATTTTCATGGAGATAATTAGTTTCCTCCACTTTGAGCCATTCAGTTATACAGTAGCAACTAAACTCCAGCCTACAACATTAAAATATGATTAGCCCTTTGCTAATAACCCACTCCAGTACGCTTGCCTGAAAAATCCCATGGACAGAGGAGCCTGGTAGGCTACAGTCTATGGGGTTGCAAAGAGTCGGACACAACTGAGCGACTCACTCACTCACAATAATACAAAAGAAACATCAAGGTGAGTATGAAGGAGGAGCGAGAAGGTCTGAAGGACAAGGATTTATTTTCAGATTGTATGTTCGGTGTTCTCTCACCCCTGCGTGAGATGACAGAATCGTTTCGGTGAGACACATCAGACATTCTTTTTCTTAATAAAAATGGGAAGTACTGTATGTGATATCTTCGGTTTCTGCCAAGGAATTTTCTAGAATATTATGTGCTATTCTAGTTCAGATACCAGTCAAGAAGGATTTTTTCAAGCAACACTGGCAAAGGTTGAAACAATTAGGACTATTCAGCCTGGCTTCCCTGGTGGCTCAGTTGATAAAGGATCCACCTGCAATGCTGGAGTCCTGGGTTCGATCCCTGGGTTGGGAAGATACCCTGGAGAAGGAAATGGCAACCCACTCCAATATTTTTGCCTGGGAAATCCCTTGGGCAGAGAAGCCTGGTGGTCTACAGTCCATGGGGTTGCAAAAGTCAAACACGACTGAGGCAACTAAACCACCACCACAAGTCTGACAAAAAGCTCGCTGAAGGGTACCCCAGGGTGAGCTCCTGCAGGCAGAGCTTTTCTAGACAGGGCTGCTGCTGCTGCTAAGTAGCTTCAGTCATGTCTGACTCTGTGTGACCCAATAGACGGCAGCCCACCAGGCTCCCCTGTCCCTGGGATTCTCCAGGCAAGAGCACTGGAGTGGGGTGCCATTTCCTTCTCCAATGCATGAAAGTGAAAAGTGAAAGTGAAGTCACTCAGTCGTGTCCAACTCTTAGCAACCCCATGGACTGCAGCCCACCAGGCTCCTCCATCCATGGGATTTTCCAGGCAAGAGTACTGGAGTGGGGTGCCACTGCTTTCTCCCTAGACAGGGCAGTGATAATCATTCTTTACCTCCACTGAAGCCAGGACAGACAGAAACTAGATTAAATTTTAGTGGATACTGAGTTAAAAATTAATTATCATTAGTTGAAGACATGGAGAAGGAAATGGCAACCCATTCCAGTATTCTGCCTAGAGAATCTTGTGGACAGAGGAGCCTGGTGGGCTGCTTTCCATAGGGTTACACAAAGTCGGACATGACTGAAGTGACTTAGCATGCATGCATGTATTGGGGCAGGAAATGGCAGTCCATTCCACTATTTTTGCCTGGAGAATCCCAGGGATAGGGGAGCCTAGTGGGCTGCTATCTATGGGGTCACACAGAGTCGGACACAACTGAAGTGACTTAGTAGCAGCAGCAGTAGTTGAAGGCAATACTATTTAAAACTCTTGGTTGAAAAGGAGAGAAACCCAAGTCAGACTTACTCAAGTAAAAAAATAATTTCTTATGTTTTTTAACTGACGAGATCACAGTTTATGCAGTTTGGGGAAGGCTTGGCCTAAGTTCTCAGTTCTAAGGGCTCAGTTTCTTCTCTTTTTATCTCCTAGCTGGCTTGTCTTTCTCTGTCTTTTCTTTTCCTTCCTTCCTTCCTCCCCCTTCCTTTCTTTCAAAATAATTTGAGGTGAAATTAACATAAATTTAATCATCTTTAAGTGAACAATTTTAGTACATTCACAATGGTGTACCTCTATCTAGTTCCAAAACATTTCCATCACTCCAAAGTAAAAGCCTTACCCATTAAACAGTTACCCCCTGTCTCCCTACCACCTCCACCTAATCACCAATCTATCTCTATGGGTATATCTATTCTGGCTATTTCATATGAATGGAAATATGTGACTTTTATGCTTGGCTAATTTTACTTAGTATCATGATTTAGCGATTCATTCATATTGCAGTACATTCAAGTACTTTGTATTTTTATAGCTGAATAAAAATACCATTGTACATATAGACCACAATTTATCTATTGATGCATTGATGAACATTTAAGCTATTTTATTTCATTCTTTTTTATTTTTTGGTGGCCCACAAGAGGCTATTTTCATTCTCTGGCTATTGTTAATAGTGCTGCTATGAACATGTTTATACATGTACTTGTTTGAATGCATGTTTTTAATTCTTTTGGGTACATACCTGAAAATGGTATTCAAGATCATGTGCAATTCTGTTTAGCTTTTTGAGAACATGCCAAACTGTTTTCCACAGTGGATGAGCCACTTCACATTCCCACTAACTATACATGAAAAGGTCCAAATCTCTCCGCGTCCTCACCAATACTTCTTACCTCCTCCCGACTCCCTCTGTTTGATTATAATCACTCAAGTGATGACCACATGATTGTGGCTTTGATTTGTATTTTCCTAAAGACTAATAATGTTGACTATCTTTTCATGTGCTTTTTGGCCATTTATATATCTTATTTGAAGGAACACCTGCTTTCTCTTACAGGTTTTTATCATGGTAGGTTGACTAATCAAATTATCTGCCTGGGATGAAGGGGTTTCCAGGAATGCAGTGCTTTAAGATTTATCATAAAATGAATAAAGTCTCAGCAAATTGGGGCAAGTTGGTCACCAAAGTGTTGGGAAAGATGGCATGGAATCTTGAGCATATAGATTTTAGAGTTTAGGCATCAGAGCAATAAATAGCATAATTGTTCCTTAATCTCAGGAACAGCCATGGCCAATTCTGTTTGGCCATTCTAATTGGCCTGACATGGAATGGAGGTCCATCCCTGGACTCATGTGGCCAGGTGGATAAATTACTTAAGCATGTTTTCATCCTTGAGCTGAAGGATTAGCTTCTTCTCAAAAATTGGGAAGAAGTAGGATTACTTCATGAAACTGGAGGGATGATTCTTCAAATACAGCGATGCCTGGCAGATGTATATACGATCATTACAAGCATTCATATGCATCAGCTATTGTGCTTGACACTTGCACATAGATTATTTCATTCAGTTCTTGCAATATTCTAGGTAGATATTAACAACTCAGTATTAGACATGACAAAATTAAGCCTTAAGAAAGTTAAGTTACCATGCTCAAAGTCACATGAGCTAGAGAGAGAATTGCTTTCTTTTTCTTATTGAGATAATATAACTGATATATAACATTGCATTAGTTCATTGTTGTATACTTAAAACGAATACAATATACCTATATATATATATATATAAAATCTATCTATATATATATAAAAACATATATATATATATGATTTTGGTTAACTTTTGATATGCTACTGCTACTGATAAGTCACTTCAGTTGTGTCTGACTCTGTGCAACCCCATAGACGGCAGCCCACCAGGCTCCCTTGTTCCTGGGATTCTCCAGGCAAGAACAAGAACAGTATAAAACAGAATTTTCAGACAATAACTGATATATAACATTGCATTAGTTCATTGTTGTATACTTAAAACTAATACAATATACCTATATATATATATATATAAAATCTATCTATATATATATAAAAACATATATATATATATGATTTTGGTTAACTTTTGATATGCTACTGCTACTGATAAGTCACTTCAGTTGTGTCTGACTCTGTGCAACCCCATAGACGGCAGCCCACCAGGCTCCCTTGTTCCTGGGATTCTCCAGGCAAGAACAAGAACAGTATAAAACAGAATTTTCAGACAGCAAGGAGAATTCAAGGAGAAAGAGGTAGAAGAAGCTCCATTCAGAGGACTTAGTATCAGTCACAGTCCTTTCAGGAAAATGAACCACTCCAGTTATTTTAATAGAAATTTTACGAAAGAGATATGTTAAGAAGATATCTAAATAATGACAAAGGGAAACACTGAGGTACATAAGAATAGCAGCTTCAGTAATAGAGACAAGATAAAATCTGGGAGAAGAGGCCCCAGACCACCACCCTGTTCTCTCTGAAGTGGTGCACTAAGGCTGGTTCTAGGAGTGTGTAAAACATGTGGAATTGAAATCAACTACTGCTGTAGGTACAGAAAGCAAAAAAGGAGGCAATCTTCCCCTCCTGCAGCCCTCCAACCCTTCTCTAGTACCCCATGTTGGCAGGGCTTAATATAGCACAAGCTGGCAAAGCAGAAATACCATTTACAGGTTCCCATCTCCAGGAGTGGAAAAGGTCAGTTTTCGTTCCAGTCCCAAAGAAGGGCAAAAAAAAAAAAAAAAAAAAAAAAAGAATGTTCAAACTACCGCACAATTGTGCTCATTTCACATGCTAGCAAGGTAATACTCAAAATCCTTCAAGCTAGGCTTCAACAGTGTGTGAACCAAGAAATTCCAGACATATAAGCTGGATTTTGAAAATGCAGAACCAGAAATCAAATTGTCAACATCTTTTGGATCAGAGAAAAAGCAAGGTAATTCCAGAAAAAAACATCTACTTCTGCTCCATTGACTATGCTAATGCCTTTGACTGTGTGGATCACAACAACCCATGGAAAAGTTTTCAAAAGATAGGAATACCAGACCACCTTACCTGCCTCCTGAGAAATCTATATGCATGTCAAGAAGCAACAGTTAGAACTGGACATGAAACAAATGACTGGTTCCTAACTGTGAAAGGAGTACATCAAGGCTGTATATTGTCGCCCTGCTTATTTTACTTGTATGCAGAGTACATCATGCAAAATGCTGGGCTGGATGAAGTTCAAGCTGGAATCAAGATTGCTGGGAGAAATATCAATAATCTCTCATATGCAGATGACACCACCCTTATGGCAGAAAGCAAAGAGGAACTAAAGAGTTTCTTGATGAAGGTGAAAGAGAAGAGTGAAAAAGCTGTCTTAAAACCAACATTCAAAAAACTAAGATCATGGCATCCAGTTCCATCACTTCATGGCAAATAGATGGGGAAACAATGGAAACAGTGACAGACTTTTTTTCTTGGGCTCCAAATTTACTGTGGATGTTGACTGCCATCATGAAATTAAAAGATGCTTGCTCCTTGGAAGAAAAGCTATGACAAACCTAGACAGCATATTAAAAAGCAGAGACACTGTTTTGCCAGCAAAGGTCCATATAGTCAAAGTTATGGTTTTTCACTGTAGTCATCTATGGATGTGAGAGTTGGACCATAAAGAAGGCCGAGTGCCGAAAATTGATGCTTTTGAATGGTGGTGTTGGAGAAGACTCTTGAGAGTCCCTTGGACTGCAAGGAGATCAAACCAGTCAATCCTAAAAGAAATCAACCCTGAATATTCATTGGAAGGACTGATGCTGAAGTTGAAACTCCAATACTTTGGCCACCTGATGTGAAGAACTGACTCACTGGAAAAGACCCTGACACTGGGAAAGATTGAAGGCAGGAGGAGATGGTGATGATAGATGATGAGATGATAGGATGGCATCACCAACTCAATCCATGTGAGTTTGAGCAAACTCTAGGAGATGATGAAGGACAGGGAATCCTGGCATGCTACAGTCCATGGGGTTGCAAAGAGTAGGACATGATTTAGTGACTGAACAAACAAAAAGTCTCCAAGATCGCAAAACAGATTGTAGCAGAGTTGAGAGAAAATAGCTTAATTTAACACTGCTTTTAAAAAAGGAAAATTCAGAGTTACAGTGAAACTGTTCCTATATCAAACTAGAAACATGGTTGGATTTTTTAATAAATCAGAGGTTTTTATTTTTCTGAATTTAAGTTTACCTTTATAGATTTGAGGAATTAACATAATTAAACTCTGGCCTCTCCCTAGTCCTACCCTATATAACATCATGCCTGAAACTTTCAGACCTTCTCAAATTTGTTTCCACTCTGTAATTTATCCACTGAAGTTTTGTTTGAAGCTGATGTGGAAAGATCTAAACTTGAAATCAGATATGTGTGAATTCAGTCTTGCCTCTGCCACTTTGCTTGTGGATTAACATTGGGTGAGTTAGTCTTAATTCTCTCACCTTTTAAATGAACAATGGATAATGTATATATATATATATATATATCATAGAGTTTTATAAAATTTATATGAAATAATATGTAAAAAAAATCACTGGCACAGCAGTAATATTTATTTAATAAAAGCAAATTCCTCTTCTTGTTCTTTTTACTCAATGCCTCTAATTGAGAATAAACTATGAGTTTTAGACAGATCATCTCCCGGAATGTAGAATCTCGCTTTTCCAGCAGCAACAAAAACTAGACAGGCATTTGCGTCCTCTCTGTTATAGCTCCCCCAAATAACCCACTGGTCTAAGTGTCAGAATGATTGCTTGCTGTGTCATCATTGCCAAGACAAGTTTCCCACTTTCTCCTGCCAACTAGAATGCCATTCTTGGGCTCCCTGCTATGGAGAAATTCTCTGACTCCAAGACAGGTTGTTGCCTTCTCCATGTCCCCCTGAACTGCCCTAAGGTTTCTTTATTGAGAATTGAGGGCAAAGACCCATCTTCAAAGGAAGCAAGGTGGACTTTGGTGAATTGTTGTGCATTGTAAGCTTGTACTTCCAAGGTTTGGAGATGGTATTTCTGAACTACCATGAGTGTTCCTTCCTTGGGAAGTACAAGATGCACTGATGCTGGCAGAAGTCCCAGGAATTCCTTGGGCCACTTTATAGTGAAATTATGACTGAATAAATAGTCACCGATATCCAGAAGGCTGGGGTGCTCTGGAGGTTAACAGAGAGACAGAGGTGATGGCTTATTTTCAGGAAATGAAGAATTGGGTCATAATTTGCCTTTACTTCATCAGAGAGTATGAACTTACTAAGCATCTCTGTCCCCTCTTTGCCTTTTATTGAACCAGAGACGATTTGATGTGAATCTCCTGAGAGTTTTCACAAAGCAGTTTGTGAGGGGGACTTTGCTCTCTGAGGACCCCCTGATGAGAAAGTTTTAAACATGCTGTTACCACCATCATGGACCTCAATGCTTTTGGCTTCAGTGTGCTCATAGACCTCTTTGCACATGGAAGTTAATAACGTGTGGAAACTCAATTTAAAAACAAAATCATCTTTGAGTCACATGAGGGTAGAAAGCAGGGTAACATTCCAGTTTTCTTCTTTTTAAACAATCTGTTTCCTTTTTACCCCCTGTTTCTTCTCAACTTCTTTTATCCTTTCTTTGAATCAAGCTGCTTCTGGACCGCAAACTCACAATGCTGCTTTTCAGCTTGGATTGAATTTTTACAGCAAGTCATAAACCCTTGGAAATAGGATTTATAATGGAAACGCTGATACAGACCTAGCTAGCGTGGCCAGAGAAGTGTTCAAATAATACTGGAGAGTAATATTCTTCAAATCTAATACTCTATAGATTTTTCTCCTGCTGTGATTCAAACTGACCCAATTCTTTCTCTGACTTCTTCGGTGCCAAAGCCTATGTCCTGCCATGTCCCTGACTAGAACGTCTGGGTCACATTGATATGTGACAGAACACGACACAGTTAATTCCTGTAGGCTGAGACCATCTGGGCTGAATACATGGCTGAACCCCATTAAAGCCTTTATACAAACTTTTAATGTTCTGGTGGGGGTGAGAAAACCAGCTTGTCTTTTGGGTGCCCAAAAGCTAGCTAGACTTGGGGGAGGGGGAGTTCTGGAAGGAGCTGAGATCCCTAGAGTGAGGCAGGCTTGGGATAGAGGGGACAGGCATGGCGAGCTGGGCTAGTCTAGGAGGCAGACCCTCATAGGAGGGAGAGCAAACAGGTAAGAAGACAGGTTGCCCTGGTAGGTGTGCAGAGCACAGTGATGGGGAGCCAGGAAGTATTCATAGAAATCCAAGCAGGTGGCTCCCTTAAGGGAAGTCTGGTGGCAGGTAGCACTGTTTCAGTTCCTGGCCATGATTCCTAGGGAATGAGGGGAAAGTTGGAGTATAATTTAAACAACAACAAAAAACACCCCATAGTCTCTGCCCTCAGTTCTGGCACAGAGATTCCAAAACCTTTGGAATTTCCTGAGTGATGGGAGTGTCTTTTGTTATTGATAAAGAGCCCCTTTCCCCATACCTGAATTCCTGCTAGTGAGATGACTCAGGGTGGCGCCTGAGACAGTTTCCAGGGAAAGGCTCGCTACCTATGGCGACTAGAGTTGGCACTTTCAGACCACTGTTCATTTTCTGATGTGGTAAGGAGGGATGGGGGCTTCCCAGGTGGTGCTAGTTGTAAAGAACCCACCTGCCAATGCAGAAGATAAGAGACACGAGAGATGCAGGTTTGATCTCAGGGTCAGAAAGATCCCCTGGAGGAAGGCATCACAACCCACTCCAGTATTCTTGCCTGGAGAATCCCACGGATAGAGGGGCCTGGTGAGCTACAGTCCACAGGGTAACAAAGAGTCAGACACGACTGAAGTGATTTAGCGAGCATGCATGCACATAAGAAAGGATGGAGATTAAGTTAGATCACCAATGTCTTAGCCAATCATGCCTATGGAAGGAAAACTTGATAAAAACTCCTGAAGAGCAAGTTTTGAGGAGATCCCAAGTTGATGAGTATTTGACATGAGGGGAGGCTGGTGCACCCAGAGAGATCATGGAAGCTCTGCACTCCCTCCAGCCCCACACCCTGCCCTGAGCTTCTCTTCTAAGTGACTGTCCTGAATGATAAGTATAGAGTTTCCTGAGTACACGAGTAGATTTAGTGAGTTAGGAAACCGTAGGGTGAGCCATAGGAACTCCCACAATTATAATTGGCTGGACAAAAGAGCAGATATCCTGGGGACCCCATTTACAGTTGGTGTCTTGTGGTGTCTTATAGTTGTGGGGTTTGTGCTAGCTTCCATAGTTGGTTCATGAGTTGAATTAAATTGTAGGGCACTCAGTAAAAGAATATGAGAATTTGTTTTTGTTTGGAAAATGATGTAGGGATTGAGGGAAGTGAGGTACTGGCAAAAGCAATCTCAGGAGGAGGGAGACCCGGCATAAAGGCTACTCCTGCTATTTAGAGGTGTGGGGTGGCTGACAAGAGAACCTCTCAATTTCTGTTTCCTCATCTGTAAAATGGGCATAATGACCTATTTGTTAATTGATTGCATTTTCTCTCTCTTTTTTTTGTCATTTGCATTTTATTTTCTGTCCAAGAATTTCTCTTTTTTCATGATGAATATGTAGCCAATAAAAACTGTTTGTGAATGAATGAGCGAAGAACTCAGAGTAAATAGGTAGTCTATGCAGGGTCTTAAACTCAGGGAACAAAGGAACTGAGCTATGTGAGTGGGTACAAGGTTAGAGCTACAGAGGAGGGTGTCTTTGTCTCAAGTATATGCACGAAGCCCTCAAATCCCTTTTCCATCTTATGCCTGAGATCAGAATTGGGTCTAGTTTCTTTGAAACCTGCAAGTAGAGGTTAGAAGACCCACCTTATGGGGAGAAGAAGGCTATAGAGGCTGGCACATGACTAGGGCCTGGCTGGCATGGTGCAGAAGAGGAGTGAGCACAGCCTCTACCCTCAAACCACTTGAGTTCTAATCCTGGCTCTGCTAACTAGCTGTATGACAGATATCGGGTAAGTCAACCTCATCTATAAAGTGAGGTTAAGGGCAGTTCTGGCCTCATGGGTTCTTGTAAGGGCAAGTGTTGGTTCGAAAACTTGGGAGCTTTCTGGGTGAAATCTGAAACTGGCCCCATATGTGCTGGGCAAGGAGAGACCAAGAAAGAGGCATATCTCTCCAGATTGGTAGGTGGCAGGTTTAATAAGCAAGGAACTTACATATGAGGCTCGTCTTGGGCAACCAAAAGAGAAATAGATTTCCACACACCCACCAGAACATTAAAAAGTTATATGGAGGCTTTAATGGGGTTGAGTCATGTATTCAGCCCAGATGGTCTCGGCAAAATGCTAGTCTGTCTAGGCTGCACCCCTGAAACCATTGTGGGAATGGTGGGCATAAGGGTACTTAAGGATGTATGTGGATGAGTGAGGAGACTCCACTTCCCCGGGTCCAGCTCACAGGTGAACCATTAGTCACATCCTCTCCTGCAACAGTAAATGGAGACTGTATCAGGAACACTTCTGGAGCATGGGACTTGATTAGTCAGCGTTACTAGGTGTTATTCTTGCTTTTGTTCTTTCTGAGAGAGCAAGTTCAGTAGTAAAGCAGGGGTGGGTGCTAAGGGGCACGTCCTTAGCAGCTTCCAGAAAAACCAGAGTCCAGCAAGGAAGATGAAAAGAGCAGATACCTCTCTGCAGCAACTCCAGTTCATCCCCAGCTGAGTGGAAAAGTTAAAAGGTAGGGTCTGGGGCACCTAATAAAGCTCCCATTGTTCATCATTTCTTGTCAGAACCTGGAAGCACCGTTTCTTTCTGCCAGGGCTTTGTTTGTGTTCCGCTGGCCCCTGACCCAGGTTAAAAGGCTGATGAAGGAGCCTTGAGCCTTGTGAACTCCNTGGACAGAAGGGGCTGGTGGGTTCTTGGTGTCACAGAGTCAGACATGACTGAGCAACTAAGCACAGAGCACAGAGGTTCATTAATGACAGAACTACTGCCCTGGTCTCTGCTTCTTTTGGCACTTTAGCTCCAGCCCTGTCACTCACGTGGGCTCATGGCGTGGGCTCAGGGTTTCTTCATGCTTCTGTGCTCAGCTGCTTCAACTCTGACTCTATCCCAGTTGTGACAGCCCTTTCTACTTCCCTCTCCCCCTTGGTGTGCTTTAGCCACAGGAGAGGCAACTGTCCAATTGGTCCCCAAGCAGCCTTTCTTGGTTTTTCATCCTCCCAATATCACCTAACCCTGGGCTGGACCCCTACACTTGAAAACTGAGCTTGGGCACAGAACCTTCTCTCTTTTTCCCTTCAGAAGAGCTGAGAAAGTATTTTTTTTTTTTCAGAAAGAACTTTTGTGGTATTTATGCTGGTGAGTCTTTAATAAAAGACACAGGGATTCTACATAAAATGTTTTCCTAACAGTTTCATAAATGGACAAAAGAAAAACAAATTCAGAAAATAAGAGGACTAGTAAGGTAAATTAAGGGGAAAGTTATTTAGAAAGTATTAGCTAAAAGTAGACAACTAGACAGGAACATAAAGTTAAGTATTGAGCTTGCTCTGACAGGTCAGAGAGGAGACATCATGACCATGCAGGTATAAGTGAAAGGAGAAAATTCATTTATTTGGAAAGTAAAATTTTTCCTACAATTCCAGTGGTAAAACCAAAACAGAACAATAAAAAAATATCTAATGGGGTAGATTTTGAAATATTTTAATGTGATTCCCCCCCCCCTTTTGAGTTTCTCCTTACTCAGCTAAGGATATCCATCTGCTTGCACGTATGCTAGGGATATTTGGTAAGGAATACAAAAGATCGGACATATTAAGTAGTATTCAACTTTTGTCAATAAAATAGAACACATTTAAACAATAGGCTTGAAAACCAGGCATTTGAAGATGATAAAGTTTTCCTAAATTAATATAGGTCCCATCTAACTAATTAAGGCTTAAACCTGTAGGATTCACATTACAGCGTACTCCTGCTATGTAGAGAAATCATCTTTATTCGAAAGAGAATTCAGATCATAGAAGTCTTTCTTGATCTGTTTTGTAGAAAAATATCCCTTTGTTTGGAATGAGTTATAGTTGCAAGTTTGGAAGGGAAGAATACATCTTACTATTTCTCACAGTGTGGTACCCAGATCAACAGTACCAGCATCATTTGGGAACTTGTTAGACATGCAGATTCCTTGGTCCCACCTCAGACTGACTGAAAATAAACTAGGGATAGAGCCCAGGAACTTATTTTTCAAACAAACCCTCTGTACTATTCTTATGTACACTAAAATTTGAGAACCAATGATCTAGAAAAGACTTCAGCACTTTCCAATCTAGGACATTTGGGAGGATGAAGGAAAGAGGCACAGCAATTGTGTATCCCTATTTTTCTCTTCTCTGAACTTCAGCCCAGAAGTTCAATATGGTTTAGAGCAGTGAGAGCAACACAGAGGAAGCAGGATGCTCTCACTCACGCTCCTTACCTGTAACTCTGCATGGTGGCCACCCTGTAGGCTGACCTAACCAGCTAGGATGTCACTAGACCTAAGGAGATTTTGGTGTTGCTGTGGTTAGGCAAAGGAACTTTGCATTTTCAGTCTTTCTAAGCCACCCATGAGTCCCCTGTGACATAGACAGGTCTCAGAATGAGCTGAGA
>SJXQ01000503.1:352131-364219 GCA_006408695.1 Aepyceros melampus | reverse complement strand
ATGTCCTCTGCTCGCATTCAGAAGCTGCCCTGTAGAATTTACCCAGCGTTGAGATGTTCTTTTGATGAATTTGTGCGGGTGAAAGTGGTCTCTCCATCCTATTCCTCCGCCATCTTAGGCGCCCCCCCCCCCGAAATGTTTCTATTTAATGTATTTTACTGTCTTCTCTAAACTATGCTGCTGCTGCTGCTGCTGCTGCTAAGTCGTTTCAGTCGTGTCCAACTCTGTGAGACCCCAGAGTTATGCTAGAGTAATCCTAGTTGCATTTTGCCCTCACATGGACTTTTTAATGAAAAAAACCTTGCATCTTTGCCCTTATTTTATTTAGCTTACTTCTCACTTGTTTGCCAACCAATTACTCAGTAGTTCTGTTTTTCTGAATGGAGCCACATTAATTTATAATAATAAGTGATAGATTGTTAGCATGAATAGATTGTTATTATGAGTATATTATAATAAATTCAATAAACCAGATTATTTTTAGAATAATTTTGATCAAAACACTTCATTTCCATTATATTTCATCAGGAACATGACTCTCACTTGGATATAAAAGTTCTTGCCTTAGTACTAAAATTGCTGTTATAATTTTTATACAAACAGTGTTTTTCCTTGTCTCATTTCTTGGGGAACAGTTATGGAAAATGTTGTGTTTGCCTATACGTGACATTTCCCAAATGAGAGATAATTGTCTAGATCTCTGCCGTGATATGGTTCCTTTTCATTAAAAATAGTATCATATTTACTGAGTATTACGTTCACAGATTTCAGTATGTGTTAGTATCAATGGTATTCATGTTTCTCTAAATTCAGTTAATTACACAAACAATATTTGCTTCCCAGGTGGCAAAGCGGTAAAGAATCTGCCTGCCAACATCGGAGACATAAGAGATGCAGGTTCGATCCCTGGGCTGAGAAGATCTCCTGGAGGAAGATCTGACAACCCACTCCGGTATTCTCATCTGGAGAATCCCATAGACAGAGGAACCTAGCGGGCTACAGTCCATGGGGTTGCAAAGAGTAGACATGACTGAGCACGCACACACACTCAAACAAAACAGCTATTTCAAAACATGCAAATGAAAAGAAATTATGATTTCACCATTTAAAAAATCATTTTTAGATATTTTTGACTAACATGTATAACATGTACCAGAAAGGAGCACAAAACATAAATCCACAGCTTAACGAATTATCATAAGCCAAGGAAACCAGCATCCTGCCCAAGAAATTGGATATAATAGCAGCCAAGAAATCATCCTCTTAATTACATACTTTTTTTGCTCCCTGAAAGTACGGACTAGTGTGCATCATGAACCTCTAGTCTACAAGTTTTGAACTTTTTTTTTTTAAATTTTTAATTAATTTTTATTTTTTTTTAGTTTGTTTTGCTTTACAATACTGTATTCATTTTGCTATACATTGACATGAATCAGCCACGAGTATACATGAACTCCCAATCCCGACCCCCACCTCCCCTCTCCCGCCCCATAATTTGGATTCTTTTGTTTGTGTTTTATATTAGTCAATAGCATATGTCTTAAAGATTCATACACATGTATGCATAGATGAAATTTGTACTTTTTCCTTGTTGCATAATACTCCATAATAAACTTTGATCACAGTTTATTTAGCCTTTGTAAAAATGATGGATATTTGAATAATTCTCAGTTATAATAAAAAATTTCTGATAGACTTTCCTACCTGTGTCCGTTGGCAAGCTTATTTGTGCATTTTTCTTGGATATAAAACTAAGAGAGGGATTATTGGATCAGTGCTGTTCTTGTATTCAAATTTAGGACATATTCTAGACATACACTCCCACTAGTAGTGCATGAGCCTTCCTAATTAATGAAACTCATTCCTACTCTTACAGTTTAAGTGATCAGTTTTGATAATCCAGCATGTTCTCTCTTTGTAGTTTTAATTAACATGATTACTAAAGAGATTGAGAATTAAAGTTCTTAATATTAATTAATATTTCTCTTTATTGATAGTTCTTTTATGCCCATGCTAAGGAAACTTATTGTACTCTAAGACTGTGAGATCATTATATTATCTGTTGGAAATTAATATGCTGTATTTCAAAATTAGATACTCAATCTGTCAGTATTTGATTCTGTTCTGTGAAGTTGTGTTTATTTTCTTTTCATAAAGATAACCTACTGGTACTATACTTCTTTATGAAAGGCAGCCCTGCCACACTGCTCTGAATGGCTAATTTTGTCACAAATTCAGTGTTCAAATGTTTACATGTGTCTGCTGGACATGCTGTTTAGTCTCATTGTTCTGTATTTTAAAAATTCTTACATCAATTCCTTACAGGCCAGAATTCTAAAATTTATAATAAAGTTTTGATATGTAGAAACTAACTCTCTTAATTTGTTCTTACTCTTACTAACATAGGTGTAGACAAAAATAATGGTCTCTCCCAAATATGTCCACATCCTAATTCCCATAACCTATAACTACATTATTTTTTACATAGGAGAAGGGAACTTCCAGATATGATTAAATCAAGCATTCTTACAAGGGGAGATTTTCCTCAGTTATGTGAGCTGGCTGATGTCATCATAAGAGTCTGTTTATAGGAAGACAGAAAAATCAGGTCAGGAAGGAGCTGCTGCTGCTTCTGCTGTTGCTGCTGAGTCGCTTCAGTCGTGTCCGACTCTGTGCGACCCGAGATGGAGAGGTGATGATAAAAGGCAGTTCTGGAGTAATGGGACCATGAGTGAAGAGCAAGGGCAGCCTCTAGAAACTGGAGAAAAAGGGAGGGAATAAATCCTGTCCTTGAGCTTCCAGGAGTGCAGGGCCAGTGACACCTTGGTTCTAGGACATTTTACTGACACCTTAGTTCTAGGACATTTTACTCAGAGTTAATAACTTTATGTCATTTCAATCCATTATATGGGTTAATTTGGTAAGTAGCAATAGAGTATTAATACGAGAGTCTTTCTTTTTCCTGAACCACGTTTCTTCTCATATAAACTTGAAATTATATTGTCTGCTGGAGTTTTGATAAGGATTGCATTGACTCTGGATCCAACTGGAAAGAAAAGCATATTAACTTCCCTCTCAAATAATCCTGGAGTCAAAGAGAAACTTGGAAGCTCTGGGGTCGTCAGGATGTTCTGGAGGGGACCCAAGAGGATACCAGAGAACCTCTGTTCAGTCTATTTCCAACTTCTTCCCTCTTTTTCTCACTTCCTTTATCCACATCCTCTCATCATAGCTCCTTCCAGGTCACTCCTACCACATGGCCATTCTTACAGCAGAGAAAAAGACTTTATATAACGAATTCCCCTCAAGGTACAGTAATAACTTATTTTTATGGAGGCATAACATAAAAGGGTAAATAATGAAATGCCCATCCTCCATATATTTTATTTGTAAGAAGTCTTTGTGTAACTTTGGCAGCTTGTAACCTTCCAAGGATTGTTCAAGTCACAGTATAAATGCAGCTGACTTCCATTTTTTAAAGTATAAAAAAAGTCATATGGTGTATTATACATTTTTAGAAAGACTCCATAGTAATACAAATGTGTGAGCCATTGGATAATAATAACCATATTACTTTTGGGAGTATCAGTTGTATTATTTATTTAACACTCCTGAAAATGTATTATTCTTACTATTAAAATTTAAATATAAGGAAATGAAAGCACAAAGAAGTTAAGTGACTCCTCAGAGCTCATCAACCTTGAGTCTGAATGCTGCGAAGCAGATATTTGAATTTCAACGTGTCTGATCCTGGACACAGCTTTATCCACCGGTCAACAATTGCTGCAATCTTCTAGAGAGATAGATGAGGACTTAAACATATTTGGGGGACTGCTATGGTAAAAAGAATTTAAAATCTGGTCTTCATAAAAATAAGAGGTAACCTCCCCGATTTTAGCAGAAGGTTCCTATGTAGGGGTGGAGGTTGGGACGAATTTGCATACCATTGAAGGTTTAGATCCTGTCAAGGACAATTAATCACCTTATCCCATTGAAAGAGAGAGAACATAAATAGAACTTTCTCTACGTACTTTGGGAAAAATCTCACATCCATATTTCCATGCTGCATATATTTAAGATCCTCTAAATCAGTGTAAGATGAGGAGTTTGCCCTTATACCCTTGGTCAGATTGAATCACCTGAATGCATAAGGAGCTGAAAACTTATTTTATCCTCAAACTTATTAGCTAGGTTACAGAAGTCACTTTTGTTGTTGTTGTTTAGTTGCTCAGTCATGTCCAACTCTTTGTGACCTAATGGACTGTATGTAGCCCACCAGGCTCCTCTGTCCATGGGATTTCCCAAGCAAGAATACTGGAAGTGAAGTGAAGTGTAGTGAAAGTCTCTCAGTCATGTCTGACTGTTTGCGATCCCATGGACTGTACAGTCCATGGAATTCTCCAGGCCAGAATACTGGAGTGGAGAGCCTTTCCCTTCTTCAGGTTATCTTCCCAACCCAGGGATTGAACCCAAGTCTCCCACATTGCAGGCAGATTCTTTACCAGCTGAGCCACAAGGAAAACTAGAGTAGGTTGCAATTTTCTTCTCTAGGAAATCTTCCTGACCCAGGGATCAAACCTGCATCTCCCATATTGGCAGGTGGGTTCTTTCCCACTGAGCCTCCAGGGAAGCCCCGCATAGAAGCTATATTTATTTGTTCTGATTTTGGCATGTCCACTCAAGAATGAGTTTTGTTCCTTATAAAGATAACCTGTTTGGAAAGAACTGTAGCACTGGTCACAGAAGAGGGAAGTTGCTGTAACAGGTGGATTTCCCTTTAGTTTCTCATCTACTACCTCTGTTTAGTCTCGCTATGACCAAAGCTATTTATCAATATCTGAAAGGGAAAATAAATAGCCCTTCCTCAAGAACTGAAGAGAGAGCTATACATTTTTATCAGCAGAATGTGTATGTATCAAAATCTGTGCAAGATGAAATATGAACAGGATGACATGACATTTGTTGAGGAAGATCAGTGATCTGTGTCTATGGCCCTCATTCTCTGTGTGTCTAAGTAAAACTCTCACACTCTGACCTTGTCAGCACTTTGCCTTAAACTCATGTACACAGCATCATCCCCTGTCCATGGATTCATACTGTATATGACTGATTAGGACTTACAGGGCTAGCAGGGCTTCTCCAAGTCCCCCGGGCACCTCGACATCCAGGAAAGAGAAAGGAGCTGGAGACCAAAGCCACCAAGTGTGATCTGTGTAAATGTACTGAGGAAATGCCATGCATCTTTCTGTCCTAGATAAATGATAAATGGCCTTAACTGTTAATATGTTGTTTTAGTGATGTGTATTTTGAAATACACTGGATGAATTATTCTTGTCATTTAGCACTTGAACACTTAACAGTTTTCAGGATTTTATGTGGAAAGAATTTGGTCTTTCTTTCAAACACAGTTTATCAAATTGAATGACCAGTAATAAAGAAAAAAATTCTATTCTTCTATTGATTATATTATCAAATTTTAATGTATCAACCTTACATATTAAATATAATATTTTTATAGTAATCGTTTTTTCTATCTTTCTGTTTCCTTTTTCAATAAATGAAAACTTTCTGAAATCCCATCAAATAGACAAATATTTCTCCTTATAGCAATCACTATTTCTGTCAGAGTCTACATTTATTCCAAACTGACCAGTTCAAAACACTAAAACATTTTTTAAATTAATCCAGCAATGCTTTTCAATGCCTATGGTTTACAAGATCCTGTAGCTGGCATTGTAAAGGATGTGCTGTTTAAAATACAAGGTCCATCTTTCACTAGCCTTGTAATCTAGAGAGAAAAATAAAAGATATGCACATGAGAAGAAACTAATGTCCAACCTATAAAGTGTAAGTTAATTGTGTGGGAAGTTAAATTGTCTTCTTCTTAAACAGCCTTTATTTCTGTCATACGCTGCTCACCATGCTTCATCATCTCATTTGTGTGCATTTTAACTTGTCATGTCTACTTCCCTTCTTTTCATCTTTAATCTTCCCAACATTTGCCTGCAGAGCAATTTTCCAATGAAAATAATTTTATTGTAGATCTTTGGAGCTATAGGTTGTCTTAACAATCTCATTTAGAAGCTACTTCTTGTTCATTTTTGTATTCACTGCTGTACCGACAACAGAAATATCACGTGGTAGAAACAAGTGCTTTCATTTGTCGAACTAGATATCTGAGCTTCCTTTTCCCTCCATGACATTTTCTTGTCATCTTCCATGGTTTTCATGATTTTTTTTTCAAAATCATGACACTAAAGTGTCAAGGTGTATTATCATCTGTGCTCAGTTTACCCACCCATCTTATCTGAGAGACCCCACAACCCACTCTGCTATTTTAACTAAACCATTGTCTTCATAACCTCCAGAAGGCACTGTTTTCCTAACACAATCTTTGGCTTTCTCCATATTGCATTAAATGTTACAACCTCACTTGTCCTTGAGCAGAAAACAAAGATGCTTGTGGCAAATAGAATATTTGTGGAATATTATCCAGCCATAAGAAAGAAGGAAATCCTACATTTGGAACAAGGTGGATGGACCTTGAGGATGTTATACCAAGGGAAATGAGTTATATGCAGAATTTAAGAGTCAAACTGCTAGAAACAGAAAATAATAAGATAGCTTCACAAGTCAGAACATTTTTCATCCACTATGTCTTTAACAAGCTTCCTACCCTTTCTCCCCACCTTCTTCTTCTGTGACCTGTAACACAGGGGGCTAGAGGCAGGGGCCGCCCCAGCTCTGGGGGACATGATGAACTAGAAGCCCAACCCTGAGGTAGCAGTGTCCACAGTATGCAAACTGTCTTCTTGCAGAAAGAACTGGGGGTGGGTGCTTGTCTGCCCTGTGTTGGCTCTGGGGGAGCAGGAGAGAAACACTCCTTGTTTTTGCCAAATTCCTGTCAGAATCTTCCTGAATGCAAGACCCACCAGTTATCAGAACCAAGTGGTTTGGGATAAACCTGCTTCTGTAATATTTCTTTCAATTATAATTTTATAAACTCTGAATGCAGCATCCCTGCCCTGTAACTAGTCTTGAGTCTACATAGGGGTTCACAGGATATTAATACTTCCTTGAAGTTCAGTAGACTTTTAAAATAATAGGCATTATAAGCTTGGCAATATCTCTGTAAATCATCCAATGGAAGAAATATTTTCAGAATCTTTGAAGGAATTAAAAAAATATTTTTCTGAGCTTTCAGCTTTTAGAGGAAATGAATACCCAAAATGACCTTATCTTAAAAAAAATTTTTTTTATTGAAGGATAATTGCTTTACAGAATTTTGTTGTTTCCTGTCAAATCTCAACATGAATCAGCCATAGGTATACACATACCCTCTTCCTTTTGAAACTCCCTCCCATCTCTTGGGACTTTCCTGGTGGCTCAGATGGTAAAGCATCTGTCTACACTATGGGAGACCCGAGTTCGATCCCTGAATGGGGAAGATCCTCTGGAGAAGGAAATGGCAACTCACTCCAGTACTCTTGCCTAGAAAATCCCATGGACTGATGAGCCTGGTAGGCTATAGTCCATAGGGTCGCAAAGAGTTGGACACGACAGGGTGACTTCACTTCACTTCACTTCCCATCTCCTGCCCCGCCCCATCCCATCCCTCTAGATTGATACAGAGCCCCTGTTTGAGTTTCCTGAGCTATATAGCAAATTCCATTGGCTATCTATTTTACATATGGTAATGTAAGTTTCCATGTTACTCTTTCTATACATCTCACCCTCTCCTCCCCTCTCCCCATGTCCATAAGTTATTCTCTATGTCTGTTTCTCCACTGATGCTCTGTAAATAAATTCTTCCATAACATTTTTCTAGATTCCGCATATATATGTTAGAATATGATATTTATCTTTCTCTTTCTGACTCACTTCACTCTGGTTCTAGTTTCATCTACCTCATCAGGACTGACTCAAATGCATTCCTTTTTATGGCTGAGTAATGTTTCATTGTGTCTGTGTACCACAACTTCTTTATCCATTTATCTGTCAGTGGACATCTGTGTTGCTTCCATGTTCTAGCTATTGTAAATAATGCTGCAGTGAACAATGGGATACATGTTTTGTTTTCAGTTTTTACTTTCTCGGGGTATATGCCTAGGAGTGGGATTCCTGGGTCATATGGGGGTTTTATTGCTAGTTTTTTAAGGAATCTTCATACCATCTTCATAGTGGCTATATCAATTTACATTCCCACCAAAAGTGCAAGAATGTTCCCTTTTCTCCAGCATTTATTGTTTGTAGACTTTTTGATGATGGCCATCTGACTGGTGTGAGGTGATATATCATTGTAATTTTGATTTGCATTTCTCTAATAATGAGTGATGTTGAGCATCTTTTCATGTGTTTGTTAGCCATCTATATGTCTTCTTTGGAGAAATGTCTGTTTAGGTCTTTTTCCCACTTTTTGATTGGGTTGCTTGTTTTTCTAGCATTGAGTTGTATGAACTGCTTATATATTTTGAAAATTAATCCTTTGTCAGTTGTTTCATTTGCTATTATTTTCTCCCATTCTAAGGGTTGTCTTTTCACCTTGCTTATAGTTTCCTTTGCTGTGCAAAAGCTTTTAAGTTTAATCAAGTCCTACTTGTTTACTTTTGTTTTTATTTCTGTTACTCTGGGAGGTGGGTCATGGAGGATCTTGCTTTGACTTATGTCATCAAATGTTCTGCCTATGTTTTCTTCTAAGTTTTATAGTTTCTGACCTTACATTTAGGTCTTTAATCCATTTTGACTTTATCTTTGTGTATGGTGTTAGGAGGTGTTCTACTTTCATTCTTTTGTATGTAGCTGTCCAGTTTTCCCAGCACCATTTATTTTAAGAGTATGTCTTTGCCCCATTGTATATTCTTGCCTCCTTTGTCAAAAATAAGGTACACATAGGCACATGGGTTTATTTCTGGGCTTTCTATCTTGTTCCAATGGTCTATATTTCTGTTTTTGTGCCAGTACCATACTGTCTTGATGACTGTAGCTTTGTAGTAAAATCTGAAGTCAGGATGATTGATTCCTCCATCTCCATTCTTCTTTCTCTAGACAGTTTTGGCTATTCGGGGGTCAAAATGACCTTATCTTTAAATGAAAGTTCTGATGAGTAATATGCTTAGTCTACTTAGTTGTTTAAAGTTCACGAACCACCTCTCATTCATTCATGTAGTATATATTTATTTAAAATAAAAATATAATTTGAGTAGATAATCAACAAAGACCTGCTGAATAGCACAAGGAATCTGTTTGACATTCTCTAATAACCTTGGGAAAGAATTTGAAAAAGAATAGGTAAGTGCATATATATAACTAAAGCACTTTGCTGTACCCTTGAAATTGACAGCACCGTTAATCAACTATTCAATATATAATAAAAGTTAAAAATAGCAACAAATAAGATACCAAAAGCCTTCCTTGGTGACAAAGCAAAGAAATAGAGGAAAACAATAGAATGGGAAAGACTAGAAATGTCTACAGGAAAATTAGAAATACCAAGAGAACATTTTATGCAAAGATGGGCACAATAAAGGACAGAAATGGTATAAACCTAACAGAAGCAGAAGATCTTAAGAAAAGGTAGCAAGAATACACAGAAGAACTATACAAAAGATATTCATGACCCAGATAAACAAGATGGTGTGATCACTCACCTAGAGGCAAACATCCTGGAATGTGGAGTCAAGCGGGCCTTAGGAAGCATCACTACAAACAAAGCTGGTGGAGGTGATGGAATTCCATTCGAGCTATTTCAAATCCTAAAAGATGATGCTGTTAAAGTGCTGTACTTTTCCAGGAAAACATCTACTTCTACTTTATTGACTACACCAAAACCTTTGACTGTGTGGATCATAACAAACTGTGGAAAATTCTTCAAGAGATGGGAATACCAGGCCACCTTACCTGCCTTCTGAGAAATCTATATGTAGTTCAAGAAGCAACAGTTAGAACTGGACATGGAACAGCAGACTGGTTCCAAACTGGGAAAGGAGTACATCAAGGCTTTATATTGTCACCCTGCTTATTTAACTTCTATGCAGAGTCAGTTCAGTTCAGTCCAGTCACCCAGCCATGTCTGACTTTGAGACCCCATGGACTGCAGTGCTCCAGGCTTCCCAGTCCATCACCGACTCCTGGAGCTTGCTCAAATTCATGTGCACTGAGTCAGTGATACCATCCAACCATCTTATCCTTTGTCATCCCCTTCTTCTCCTGCCTTCAATCTTTCCAGCACCAGGATCTTTTCCAATGAGTCAATTCTTTGCATCAGGTGGCCAAAGTATTAGAGCTTCAGCTTCAGCATCAGTCCTTTCAATGAGTATTCGGGACTCATGAGATTTCTTTTAGGATTGACTGGCTTGATCTCCTTGCAGTCCAAGGGACTCTCAAGAATCTTCTCCAACACCATCATATAGAATGTAGAGCTGAATGAACCACAAGCTGGAATCAAGATTGGTGGGAGAAATATCAATAACTTCAGATATACAGATGATACCACCCTATGGCAGAAAGCAAAGAAGAACTAAAGAGCCTTTCTTGATGAAAGTGAAAGAGGAGAGTGAAAACAATGCATTAGAAATCAACATTCAAAAAATGAAGGTCATGGCATCCGGTCCCATCACTTCATGGCAAATAGATGGGGAAACAATGCAAACAGTGACAGACTTTATTTTTGGGGGCTCCAAAATCACTGCAGATGTTAACTGCAGCCATGAAATTAAGACACTTGCTCCTTGGAAGAAAAGGTAGACAACCTAGATAGCATATTAAAAAGCAGAGATATCACTTTGCTGACAAAGGTCCATCTAGTCAAAGCTATGATTTTTCCAATAGTCATTTATGCATGTGAGAGTTGGACTATAAAGAAAGCTGAGAGCTGAAGAACTGATGCTTTTGAACTGTGGTGTTGGAGAAGACCCTTGAGAGCCCCTTGGACTGCAAGGAGCTCAAACCAGTGAATCCTAAAGGAAATCAGTCCTGGGTATTCATTGGAAGGACTGGTGCTGAAGCTGAAGCTCCAATACTTTGGCCACCTGACATGAAGAACTGACTCACCGGAAAAGACTCTGATGCTGAGAAAGATTGAAGGCAGGAGGAGAAGGGGATGACAGAGGATGAGGTGGTTTGGATGGCATCACCAACTCGGTAGACATGAGTTTGAGCAAGCTCTGGGAGTTGGTGATAGACAGGGAAGCCTGGTGTACTGCAGTCCATGGGATCACAAAATGTCAGACCCGACTGAGAGATTAACTGAAAGTCACCAAAACCATTTTTAAACTGTAAGTTAAATACATTAAGTATAAAATAAAAGAAATGTAATCCTGGTATACTACATGAATAAAGTTATAGTAATTTAAACACTGAAAAAACAAGTGTTGAGAGTCTATTGTGTAAAACACTGCACATGCTTGGGACCACAGTGACCTACAGGAAACTGCTCCTCCATGGAGGGCGCCTTAGGGAGGCGGGGCCGGATCATCTCAGCTCACTGGATCAGAGGCCAAACAAACTTGTTTGCTCTGAATAGGGGAATGCAGCATCGGTCTAAGTGTGTGGACTAGGGTGAGGGCCGTCTGCACAGAGGAAGGCCCATTTGAAGGCGGTCTCACAGAGCACTTGTGCAAGATTGCAATGAGAGAAGGATGGGAGGAGGGTTACATGTACCATTTCAAGTAGTGGGTCATCACGGTGACAAAACCATCTTGCATGTGTCACTCAGAACGTTTTCCTATGGCTGGAGTGTAGTTTCATGACCTGGACCTCTCCTTACTATGCTAGGGTGAGTCCATGGTCTTTTTTTTTTTTTTTTTGAGAAAGTTAGACTTCAATGGTGGAGAAGGAAATGGCAACCCACTCCAGTGTTCTTGCCTGGAGAATCCCAGGGACGGCAGAGCCAGGTGGGCTGCCATCTATGGGGTCGCACAGAGTCGGACACGACTGAAGTGACTTAGCAGTAGTAGTAGCAGTAGACTTCAATGGAGTATTACTCAGCTATTAAAAAGAATACATTTGAATCAGTTCTAATGAGGTGGATGACACTGGAGCCAATTATACAGAGTGAAGTAAGCCAGAAAGAAAAACACCAATACAGTAT
>SJXQ01000503.1:326780-342888 GCA_006408695.1 Aepyceros melampus | reverse complement strand
CTCAGCCTTCTTCACAGTCCAACTCTCACATCCATACATGACCACAGGAAAAACCATAGCCTTGACTAGACGGACTTTAGTCGGCAAAGTAATGTCTCTGCTTTTGAATATACTATCTAGGTTGGTCATAACTTTTCTTCCAAGGAGTAAGCGCCTTTTAATTTCATGGCTGCAGTCACCATCTGCAGTGATTTTGGAGCCCAAAAAAACAGTCTGACACTGTTTCTACTGTTTCCCCATCTATTTCCCATGAAGTGATGGGGCCAGATGCCATGATCTTTGTTTTCTGAATGTTGAGCTTTAAGCCAACTTTTCCACTCTCCTCTTTCACTTTCAACAAGAGTCTTTTTAGCTCCTCCTCACTTTCTGCCATAAGGGTGGTGTCATCTGCATATCTGAGATTATTGATATTTCTCCCAGCAATCTTGATTCCAGCTTGTGTTTCTTCCAGTCCAGCGTTTCTCATGATGTACTCTACATGTAAGTTAAATAAGCAGGGTGACAATATACAGCCTAGACATACTCCTTTTCTTATTTGGAACCAGTCTGTTGCTCCATGTCCAATTCTAACTGTTGCTTCCTGACCTGCATATAGATTTCTCAAGAGGCAGGTCAAGTGGTCTGGTATTCCCATCTCTTACTAATACAGCTTTGATTGGGATGATACTCTAACATGGACTGTGTCAGATTGCCAGGAGTATTCACTGGGTCACATGCATCCAAAGTTAGCCTGGGCTTATGTGGTAATAAAGGGGTTTCCAGCAGTGAGTGAACAAATCCCACTGTGCACTCTACTTGAGCCTTATTGCTAGATTGCCATGAGGCAGGGCAAGTGTCTTGGCCAGAGCCCGTATGGGAGAGGATTATGCATGAGAATTACAAGGGCATTAAAAAGGTGTGATTTATTGACGGTCATTAACTGTAGTAGTTTACCACCACTTTGTTCTTCCTTGTATTATGAGTGTTACAGAAGTATCAATAAGAAATATAATAGTTTAAAGGACAGAAAAATTTCTTATCTAAGGAAAAGTTCTATGATATTAAAGTTGGAAGAACTGATTTCATCAATAGTTGCAAACTTGATTCTCTAGATTTTATTTCTTCTACATATATTAGCTGATATTTTTCTGTAAAGAACTTTTCAGTTTAAACTCGGACTATTTGGTTGCCATGAACATCAGTGTATACTAGATGGTCAGGATACATGCTTAATTCTTTTTCTTTAAGTATGAATTTTCAGAATAAGAGTTGATACTCTAACAGTGATCACTGAGTGTCATTTTCGTTTGAAGTCATGGATTTTTTAATACGAGTCCTCGTGAACTCAAGAATTTACATATATTTAGTGGCTTTCAGTTAGTTGAAGCCATTGTGGTTTCTTGACGTGCACCTGTCCCAGCTTTGCCTAGTGGAAGTGCATTTAAGTTGCCTTTGTCATTTTGACAGGACCCTGTTAAGTATTTGATAACTTACTTCCTTTATAGCATAGCGTGTCCCAGATTCATCTAATAAGATTTCTCCTCCAGGCTGGACTCATCCATTTCTCTAGAGTCCTGGTTCCTTTTAATAGGAAATGCTATTTAAGTACCACTGTCTGGGCACTTAGGGTACTTTTTGCTTCTGTGTTGTCATTGCTTTTAAGCATTAAAGATAAGAATAGGATATACATGCATACACAGAGAGAGATTTGAAAAGCAAGAAAAGAGAGGAAAAAAATGCAAAACAACATGAAGTCAAATTAAGTATTATAAAATATTTTCTCTTCTTTGAGTTTATATTTTAAAATTTCATACTAAATATCTTGGCTCTTAACCTTGACAGAATTATTTTTTCCTAAAATATATGTATGATAATTTTAATAATACTAGCATTGCTATTAATAAACTTACAGTTCTTTTTGTTATTATAGCTCACTAAGGCTATATAGTCAAAATGCTGTTCTTAAAATACTTGAAATAGTTCTCTGTGTGACTATACCATTAACTTGAGATTCAGTTAGTTTTAAAATTTAAAAATTGTGGTAACATAAAATTTAGCATTTTTATCATTTTAAAGTGTCCAGTTTACGGAATTAAGTACATTCGTATTGTTGTGCAACCATTACACCTATCTCCAGAGTGTTTTTATCATTCCAAAACTGAAACTCTCTACCATTATTCCCCCTACCTTAGCCTCTGGTAGTCATTATTTTACTTTCTGTCCCTATGAATTTGATTATTCTAGGTACTCATATTAGTAGAGTCATAATATTGGTCCTTTTGTTTCTGCCTTATTTCATTTTGCCTAATGCTTCCTGCTAAAAGCTCAACATTCAGACAACTAAGATCATGGCATCTGGTCCCATCACTTCATGGGAAATAGATGGGGAAACAGTGGCTGACTTTATTTTTTTGGGCTCCAAAATCACTGCAGATGGTGATTGCAGCCATAACATTAAAAGACACTTACTCCTTGGAAGGAAAGTTATGACCAACCTAGATAGCATATTCAAAAGGAGAGATATTACTTTGCCAACAAAGGTCCGTCTAGTCAAGGCTATGGTTTTTCCAGTGGTCATGTATGGATGTGAGAGTTGGACTGTGAAGAAAGTAAAGCTGAGCGCCAAAGAATTGATGCTTTTGAACTGTGGTGTTGAAGAAGACTCTTGAGAGTCGCTTGGACCGCAAGGAGATCCAACCAGTCCATTCTGAAGGAGATCAGCCCTGGGATTTGTTTGGAGGGAATGATGCTAAAGCTGAAACTCCAGTACTTTGGCCACTTCATGCGAAGAGTTGACTCATTGGAAAAGATGCTGATGCTGGGAGGGATTGGGGGCAGGAGGAGAAGGGGATGACAGAGGATGAGATGGCTGGATGGTATCACCGACTTGATGGACATGAATCTGAGTGAACTCCGAGAGTTGGTGATGGACAGGGAGGCTTGGTGTGCTGCCATTCATGGGGTCGCAAAGAGTTGGACACTGAGTGATTGAACTGAGTGCTTCCTGTATTCATCCGTGTTGTAGCATGTATAGAATTTCATCCTTTTGAAAGGCTAAATAATCTGTTTTATTTATATATCAAATTTTGTTTATCTGTATATCCACTGGGGGCTTTTGGGTTTTTTGACTTTTTTGTTTGTTTGTTTACACATTTTAGTTGTGAATAATGCTTCTGTGAATGTATAGTGTATAAATATCAATTTGAGTTCAGTTAGGTTTTTTCCAAGGTTTTAAATAAATGAGGATTATTAACTAAGCTAGAGAATATAGGAGGAAAAGGAAACTTTTTTCCTGGGATCGTAAAGGGTTGAGGTAGTCTTTTGATTTTGGATATGATTCATTTGAGGTCTTTTGGGAAATCAGAAAGCAACTGGAAATGTGGTGTAGAGATACAGGGTGTTAAATTTAAGTTTCTTTAATAGTCCAGGAAAGAGATGATGACATTGTGAACTGAGTTAATGACAAGATGAAAAACGGATAGATTAAAATTTGTGTAGGTGATTGAATTAACTTAGTGATTGGCTGTTAAGGTTAGGGAAGAGAGGAACCTATGGGTAATGCTTTGAATTTAGGCAAGATGGGTATGTGATTTTCCTGTAATTTTGGTTAGAGATTGCAAATAGATAAAAGGTTGTGAGAAAAGGTAATGAATTTGATTTTGAATAAAATGACTTGAGATATTTAGCAAGATAGGAAAATATATGAACTTGAAGTTCAGCAGAGATCTCAATTAGATTTATTTAATAAAATTTTATTTTTGGCTGCATTGGAGGATAATTAAAATTAAGAGAATAAATGAGATCTCCTAACAATGAATGGTGCTAAGAGATTGAGCATGAAAATTCCCTGTGAAGAGCTGGAGTGCTCTCCATGAAATAAAAAAAATTACATCTTCTCAGTTTATCTGTATGTGGTAAGTTCTTACCTCTTAAGAGTAAAGAGGTAGTGAGGGCCCTAAGAAATCTCTGGATTATCCATTTATAGTACAAGGATCAGGTAATGTATTTAAAAAGCCCTTCTTAAGGTCTGAATATAGTAGATGGCTTTTCAGAGGTTTTGAATTTGTGAAGATTTTCCTAATTGGTCTTTATGATAAGCAGAGGATGAAATAAAGTGACAAAATCAATGCTAAAGGTGCATTTTGTAAGAAATGCTTACAGATGTCTTAGAAGTCTCCAAGGTTTTGAGGTCATTATGTCATTTAATGTCTAATACTTGTATCTTTTCCAGTTTCAGAAATAATTTTGCTAAGTATAAGGTATATTTAATATCCTACATTTTTTTTCAAAGATTTTCATAAAAGCAATAATTTATTTCTAGTGAACTTACCTTTTCCCAGCAATTAATCTGTTATCAAGTCAGCCTTAGCTGGTTTGCCTTGCTCCCAGTCTAGTTTCTGCTAGAGAGGTGTGGCTTGTGCATTTATTTTAAACTCAGCATTTACTACATCTCTTCTGTGTGCAAAGACTAGTTATCCTTTTACTTGGTTTTAGTGCTTTGAAGATAGGTAAATTTTAGAGATGTGGTTCTTTATTTTTAGTAGCAATTAGGTTGTAGAACTGTTAATGTTTTCAATGAAATTCTTGCCCTCTTCCTGCCTGAATTTCTCTGGAATGAAGTCATGTATAGCAGGGTTGGGGTTGGGGGGAGTCAGATGTAGGGAGAGAATTTTGGAAGCTCTGACTCAGTATATATCACCAGATATAAGAAAAACTTGTCATCCGTCTACAAAATGGATGTTTCTTATATACTCCTGGGTGTTTTTGATTCTGTTTTTCTTTTCTATTAGATTTTCAGTCATAACTAGAAGACATGATTATTGGTTGCTTTGGATTGCAGCAGTGTAGTTATTTTCAATAAACAAACTAGTCTGAGATAGATAAAATATGAATTTCAAAGAAACTTCATGTTGAAATTTCTATGATAGTAATACCTTTCAAGGTATTGCATACAGTAAACAATAATTTTTTCACCCCCAGTTAAGTGCTGTTCTTAGTGCTTCCCTCCTGGCTCAGCTGGTAAGGAATCCACCTGCAATGTGGGAGACCTGGATTTGATCCCTGGGTTGGAAGGGTCTCCTGGAGGAGGGAAAGCCTACCCACTCCAGTATTCTGGCATGGAGAATTCCATGGAGAATTTCGAAGGGGAAGAGGTTGCAAAGAGTTGGATAGGACTGAGTGACTTTCACTTTTTTCAAAAGCCTGTATGTGATTTTTGAAAGCAGTTTTTGTAGAGACTGATGCTTTTTGTTGCTCTTATAGTTGTTGGTAGTAGGAATTATTTTTATATTATCAACAACCTAGTACTTACTAGTACTTTGTCGCTCAGTCGTGTCCGACTCTTTGCGAACCCATGGACTGTAGCCTACCAGGCTCCTCCCTCCAAGGGATTCTCCAGGCAAGAGTACTGGAGTGGGTTGCCATTTCCTTCTCCAGGAGATCTTCCCGACCCAGGGATCGAACCCGGGTCTTCTGCATTGCGGGTAGACACTTTAACCTCTGAGCCACCAGGGAAGCCCATCAACAACCTAGAGTAGCCAGATATACTACAGGCATCTATTCTTATTTGGTTGAAATAAATACTTTAAATACCATATAAACTTTTCCCCCATGTTTTCAAAGTTTGATCTGTTTGGCTGGTGCCACTAAGCATTAGTGACAGGTGTTTGATAATTATAATCATGTGGCTCTTTTTACAAGCCCAAATATTTTTTAATTAAAAAAATCTGAAAATTAAAAAACATATGACTACACTAGTGAGGAGATGGGGAGGTGGTTAATTAAATCATCAATACAGATCTTATCCTTTCAGTTACATAGGGGAAAAGCAGTAATAACAAATATAGCCCTGCTGTAAAACACATCAGTCTCTTAAGACCTTTCAGTCTCTGTGTTCATCTTTACATAATTGAAACCATAACCATAATATATCCAAACTTTGTATTTTTCCCCTCTTACAAATTCAGCATTATATCACATACATTGTAATTTCTTTATATAGTCTTCACCCTATCACTGAAAATTTTTTTCCACCATGCTACATAGCATGTGGGACCCTAGTTCCCCAACCAGGGATTGAACCCACCATGCCTTCTGCAGTGGAAGCTTGGGGTCTTAACCACTGGACCATCAGGGAAGTCCCCCATCCTTGTCATTTTTAATTGTTAAGTTTGTTAGTTGGGTATGTCACAATTTAGTTAACCTGTTCTTTCTTTTGAACAGTTAGCTTGTAATTTTTCACTTAAAAATTTAAAAATTATATAAGTTTGAAGTGTGTAGCATTGAGATTTGACATCTGTGTACACTACAAGGGACCACCACCACAAGTATAGCTGCTGCCCATCACCCTGCAGTTGATCCCCTTCACCTGTTTTGCCCACCTCCCAGTCCCCTTGCTGTGGTAACCACTAATCTGTTCTTGGTATCTTTGAGTTTTAGTTTTTGTTTGTTCATTTGTTTTGCTTTTCTAGATTCCATGTTTGAGCAAAATCATATGGTGTTTGTCTTTCTCTGAGTGACTTCATTTACAAATGGGCAAAGTCTCATTTTTAAGAAGAAATGGCTTAATAGTCCAGTGTGTGTCTGTGTATGCCACATCATCTCTACCCGTTCATCCTTTAATGGACATTTAGGCTTTTAAATATCTTGGCTATTGCAAATAATGCTGTAATGTATAGGGGTGTGTGGATCTTGTTTGAATCAGGGTGTGTTTTTTTTGATACATACACAGAGTGGAATAACTGGGTCATACTGGTAGTTTTTAGTCTTGATTTTTTGAAGACCCTCCATACTGCTTTTCATAGTGGCGGCACCGATTTATAGTCCCACCACTAGTTTGCAGCATTCCTTTTTCTCCTCAGTCTCTCAGACATTTGCTGCTTGTCTTTTCTGATAGGTGTGAGTGTTATGTCACTGGTTTTGATTTCCAGTTCCCTAATAATTAGTGATAGTGAGCATCCTTTCATGTGCCTCTTGGCCGTCTGTATGTCTTCTTTGGAAAAATGTCTGTTCAGATTCTCTGACATTGTTGAGCTGTGCAAGTTCTTTGTAGACTTCAGATATTAACCCCTTATTGGATATATGATTTGCAAATATCTTTTCCCATTCAGGAGGTTGCCTTTTTGTTTTGATGATGATTTCCTTTGCTGTGCAGAAACTTTTTAATTTGATATAGTCCCTTTTATTTTTGCTTTTCTTCCCTTGGGAGTCAGAGCCACAAAAATATTGCTAAGACTGATGTCTAAAGTTTTCTTCTAGAAATTTCATGGTTTCAGGTCTTACATTCAAGTCTTTAATCCCTTTTGAGTTAATTGTTTCATTCTTTTGCATGTGGCAGTCCGTTTTCCTCAGCACCATTATTAAAGCTGCCGTCTTTTCTCCATGGTATGTTCTTTGCTGCTTTTTCGTAAACTAGTTGTTTATACATGTGTAGGTTTACCTTTTTATGCTCTCAATTCTCTCATTGATCTGTGTGTCTGTTTTTGTGCTGGTACCATACTGTTTTTATTACTGTAGCTTGATGTGTGTTTGTTGCTCAGTTGTATTCAGCTCTTTGCGACCCCATGGACTATAGCCTACCAGGCTCCTCTGTCCATGGAATTCTCCAAGCAGGAATATAGGAGTGGATATCATTCCCTTCTCCAGGGGATCTTCCTAATCTGGGGATTGAACTTGGGTCTTCTGTGTTGTAGGCAGATTCTTTACCATTTGAGCCACCAGGGAAGACTTGGTAGCTTTAGAGTACAGTTTGAAACCAGGGAGCATGATACTTCCAGCTTTTTTCTTCTTTTTCAGGATTATTTTGACCATTGTATATTAGTATATCGGTGGTCTCTCCTAGTCTAGAAGGAGTGGCCTTATTTGGGAGATGTCCTGTGGGTCTCAGAAGCACAATCCTGCCTGGCCACCAGAGCGAGGTGCTTAAGGGGTGTCTCCCATGCATGCAGTTGGTGGGGCCACAGTTGCAGTGGGGGTGCTGGTGGGCGGGGCTGTTGCTTGGCCAGCAGTGAGACCCAGCCGAGGTGCAGTGTTCTCCCGCTGGTGCTGATAGGCTGGGTGGAGGATTCCAGTATGGTGCCTGCCAGCGTTAGTATAGCAAGGCAGCCTGAGATCACCTAAATGGCTCCTTCCAGTGACTCGGACCATGTGGAGCATTCCAGCTAGTTCCTTTCTCTGTAGCAGATGTTTCAAGAGGAGTAGGTGAGTCCCTTCACCTATGGCCGTACACTGTTTTATTTACCTATTCAGTTAGCTGTGGCTTTCTTTTTTTTCCTCTTTGAGTCTGTGTGGTCCATGTACTTTTCAGTCTGGCGTTTTTGCCCTGATTTTCAGGTCAACTCAATCTGTATGCAGGTCCTTTAAGAGGAGGTTTTCTATTCCCTTTAGTTCTGTAGTTTTCCTGGATATACTTCACATGGTTTTTCAAAACCAGGTGTTTGGGGGCTCATCTCTCTTGTGAGGGATTTTTTTCTTCCACTTACTGGAAGTGGAAGAGTCACATGACTTCAAGTCATGTGACTTGGAGCAAATAACTTATTTCCACACCTTTATTCTCTGTTGCATATGGTGAGAATAATGATAGTTTGCACTCACTGTTTTTTGATAAGGATCATTGAGTCAGCTCTTGTACTGTGAATCTGCCTTTTACCTGATGTTTTAGTAGATTTCCAATTCCCTTAAGGTCATACCTAAGTATAATGAATAATAATGTTGCAGGAGGAAAAAAAAGACCTTTAACCCTTCAAACTGTATCTTTATGGTGGGATACTAAATATTGGAGACAGATTGGTAATGGTTGGCATGGCAGTAGATAGCTAGGTGACTAGATAATGTGGCCTGTGTTGCTCTTTTTAGCTCCTCTCACATCATTGTAGTTCAGTTGATATAGTGGAGGGCAATGCAAGAAGAATTAGAATTACAGTGTTTTAGTTCTATTTCTTCCTGATTTTTACTAACAGTACAATTTTGAGAAGTCCCTTAGCTGCTTTGAATCTGTTTTCTCATCTATAGATAAAACATTTTCCCTGCATCTCTCAGGGATGTCATTATGATTAAATAAGATATTCTGTGAAAGTGAGGTGAAGATGATAAAGCACACCAAACTTTTTATTAAAAGACAACCTGAGAGAATGCAGGTAGAGATATTGATACAGTATTAGGTTCAGTCTTCAATAAAGGATAGCTTCTAGTGCTGTTTGTTGTTGTTATTGAGAGGACATCTCCTTTTATGTGTAAGGCTAGCCTGATTCCTGTTTAGTTATTAAATAGTTTATGAGTATATTGTTGATATTTACTTGATTTTTCCCCTCTTTCTGCTTGTGTTTCAGACTCCTGGGAGAGTTGGCTCTCAAGGTTCAGATTTAGATTCATCAGCAGCTCCTGTAAACACAGTGGATGTCAATCATGAAAGCTCTTCAGAGGTATGAGAAGAATAATTTGGCAATAAGATTCAGTATTATTTAAGGAAAAATAGCAAATGTTTGGAGTGACATTTGGTAATTTAAACTTCTGTAGCAAAAGGTCTCATAAATCTTTCTTACGAATTGGATCTACACTGTAGGTAGATAATAGTGCTTAGTTGTGAGACTGCAAAAGTGTATATTAAGACTAAATAATATTGACAATTTATATTTAATATTAAAGTCATCTCAGTGAAGATTTAAAAATCTGTAAAGAATTACCAGTTAATTAGTAAGTACTTATGTGTTTGTACTGTCATGAACAACTAAGCTAATGAAAAATTAGATAAGGTAATAAAAAATCAGGTAAACACTCATTTATAATTTGTAAGAATGTTTATGTTTGATAGATTCTTAAAAATTAATGGAGAAAGTCTAAAAAAATAACTCAAATTTTTTGAGAAGTCAGCCATAGAAGTTACTTTATTACTATCATTATTTTTAACGAATAATATACACTCATTATAGAAAAAGGAGATTAGGTGACAGAAGAACATAAAAACCGTCCATAACTCTGCCCCTGAGAGACGAACACACTGACAGTTTTTGTCAGTTGCCTTTTTCTGGGCCCAGCTGTGCCACCTTCCCAGTTCCCTGTTCCCTGCTCTCCCCCGTCTCTTGGTTGGTGAGTCTGCTGTGTGTGTTTCTGTGTATGTCTTTTACCATCATCTCTCTATTTTGTCTCTTTTTGCCCATCTGTCTTTCATGTATGTGTGTATTAACCATAAGATCTAACGAGACTGAGTGAGAAGAAAGGGATCAGTTGAACTGTATGAAGAGCAAGTTTGAGGAAAACATTCCAAACGTGTTTTTGATAAGCTCAAAAAGCTCAATTGTAACCCTGGAAACGAATTTAGTAATAATTGTTGAGCCCATTCAGACCAAACCCAAAGAAGTCTGCAGTGGCAATGAGCAGTGCCTGGTAATGCTGCTGTGTTTTCATATTAGGGTTCCTTTTCTACTGTGATAGTTGTACTCTCTTCTTTGTCCCAAACCTTTCGTGTTTCTTACCTTCTTCCCGCCTTCTCTCAGTCACCTTCTATCCCTTTGAGAGAAAAGGAATCATTAGAAGAATGTTCTCATTTTGTCACTAAAACTATGCTTTAGTCTCTATTCTCTTTATTACTTCAGTATATGGAAGACAGGTCTCTCTTCCTGTCAAATTTCAATCCTTTCTCTTGTGCTTTAGATTCCATTCTCTCTCACATTATCAGCTTATCTCTTTTCCTGCAACTTTGGTTTTTACCTGTGACATAAATTTTTCCCATCAACATACGAATACTGTTCTAGAGGTGGCTCTAACCTAGGACTCTGTTAAATTAAGTTCCGTACTTGAAATTTTTCGTATTACCAACAAGTGTAAATTCCAGCTACTAACCTAATTGAGAGCTATTAGTGATTATGAATTCTCAGTGATTATTTTTTTCCATTTGCCCAGTGCTCAGGTGTCAACTGGTTAAGGTTTCAGTTGAAATCTCTCACTGTGTCTCTCAGTTTCTCTTTTTCTCTTAATTTTTCCCTTTTACCCTGAGGTTGGCTTCCCACTTTGAACAAATTCTAGGTTTTAATGTTGTGCCCTTAGCGACCATCTAAATGGAATTTGAAATACCACGGTCTCCAGCATTTTAAAGAAATAGCCAGAAATAAAACAGTGCCCTGGTTTGGTACTCACATAAAATAATACATATTTTATGTATTATTATACATCATGATATATAAAATAGTATCTACATACAGGCTATTATAACAAAAGTACTGAGAGGCTTAAACAATAAACATTTCTCACAGTTCTGGAGGCTGGGATGTTCAAAGGTCTGGCAGATTCTAGTCTGATGGGGTTTGCTTCCTGGATGAAGAAGGCCATCCTGACGTGGCAGAAGGGGCAAGAGAACTCTCTGGGGTCTCTTTTATAAGGATACCTATTCCATTCATTAGGACTCCACCCTCATGACTTATATCTCCCAAAGGCCCCATCACATTGGAGGTTAAGATTTCAACATATCAATTTTGAGGGTATACAGACATTCAGTCTATAACAGACATACATTATGGATAATACATAATGTAATGTGATATCATATATCATTTGTTCTCATCAGGACAATTGTTTAGACTATTTAGTATATCACATTGCCAAAGCATATTTTTTGTTTACTCTTTATCTCTTTCTAATCTGACTTCCATCCTTAGTACCTACTGAAGGCACTTGGTAATGACTAGCATGTAACACTTCAGATTTTCAGTTTCCTGCTCAAGTGGCTAGAGAAGACTTTTCTTAGGACTTTTTTAGTAAGTGTCCACTGAAGTTTTCAGGTTGCTGGCTTTGCCAGCACACAGTCCAGAATATATGAAGTGAAAAGAAAACCCACAGTACTCACCATTGTCTCAGTCCTTGGCTCCTGAGACCTTAACTGGTCTGCCTTCTTCTCTTTACCTTTCAGCTTTTTATTTTTCTTGTGATTTATATAATGCCTAGAGATTTCAGCTATACTTAGCAGGAAGAATAGAGAAATGTAGCTGTTTCATTTTGTCTGGAACTGAAAATCCAACCATTTTGAGAATTGAAATATTTATCTTTATATTTTAATGAATTGTAAGAGTTCTTTATCCTTTTATCAATGTTTTGATTGCCTCCTAATCATTGGTGAGGGAAGGATTCCTATTCTAAGCCTATGGGGATGGCTTAGCACATAATTAGGCAAATGAGATCAACGTAGTTTGTTCTATATACTCAGCCCAGGGAAAGAGGACACTGCATGCCATGCAGGGCCACATGAGAATTGCACTTGGGAACAAAATCAATAATCAGGGGCTGTGACAGGCAGGCATTATGGTGTCAGGTGTATGGTTGATATCAGGGAGGTAAGGCCCCTCCGCCCCATCCCGTTCCTACAGGAGATGTGATTGGCTTATTTGAGTAATTCCAGGGGCTGGCAGGGAGCTGAAACCTGCTGCTTAGGGATAAGCAGGCCTTGTGATGAGGAGAAGCTGTTTGGATAGAGGACCTTCACTTTCACAGAGTGGGAACAGAGTGGCGAGGGGAGCTTGCAGTTAGGCCATTTGAAGCCCTTCTAGTTTGACTAGTTGTCAAAGCAGTGTGTATTGGGCCTTAGTTTTAGGCCTCACACCACAGTCAGAAATATGCGATGTGTGTATCTTCTTCTCAGTCTGTGGCTTCTTTTCATTTTGTTATGGTGTCTGTCAAAGAAAAATAGTTTTGTCAGCCTTTTCTTTTATGGCTTTTGCTTTTTGGGTACTACAGAATTTTTGGCCCACTTCAAGGTTACAAAACTATCCTATGCTGGCTTGTGGTTAAAAAGAAATCAAGCTACTTGGAGATATTGTACAAGACAGGGAAATATAGTCAATATTTTATAATAACTATACATGGGCTATAACTTTTAAAAATTGTGAATCACCATGTTGTAATCTATAACTTATAATATTGTATATCAACTACACTTCATTTTAAAAAAGACTGAAAGATTAAAAAATATGTTAGCTTGTACATTTCAGTCTTTGACTTATTTTAAATTATTGTGTATGGTCCGAAATTGTGGTTGAGGTTCATTCCTTCCATGTGGATATGGAAATCACATTTTTCTATATCCTTGTTATAGTAACCATTTGCTGAAAATGTTACTTTTTCCACTTGAATTGAATTTTCACTATTGTGGGAAATCTGTTGACCTTCTATGTGTGGTTATGTTATTTTCTCTGATCCAGGCATAATGAACTGATTTTAAGGTGTGCCAAGTTATTTCTTAGCTTTGAAATTGTGTGTGTGTGTGTGTGTGTGTGTGTGTGTGTGTGATAATCTCTATGCCTTACCTAGTCTTGCTTTTTCTTGGTTAACATCTGATTATCCTTCAGTCTCATTGCAGATAATTGCTTTTTCCTGTCAACTTTCCTTGACTCTGATGTGAGACAGCTGCTTCTTCCTTGTGCTTTTCTGGAAAAATATTGCCTATCCTTTTGGTGAAAGTGAAAGTGAAGTCTCTCAGTTGTGTCCAACTCCTTGCGACCCCATACACTGTAGCCTACCAGGCTCCTCTGTCCATGGGATTTTCCAGGCAAGAGTACTGGAGTGGATTGCCTTTTCCTTCTCCAGGGGATCTTCCCAACCCAGGGCTCGAGCCTGGGTCTCCTGCATTGTAGACAGATGGTTTACCATCTGAGCCACCAGGGAAGTCCTCTACCCATCCTTTTGGTAATGACTGTTATTGTGAGATTCATTTGTCAAATATTTATTGAAGCCAGACGCTGTTCTTGATGCTGGAGTATGGCGTGAGTGAAAAAACCTTTATCCTGATGGAATTTAGATTCCACTGGGTGAGCTTTTTCCTGTCAACTTTCCTTGACTCTGATGTGAGACAGCTGCTTCTTCCTTGTGCTTTTCTGGAAAAATATTGCCTATCCTTTTGGTGAAAGTGAAAGTGAAGTCTCTCAGTCGTGTCCAACTCCTTGCGACCCCATACACTGTAGCCTACCAGGCTCCTCTGTCCATGGGATTTTCCAGGCAAGAGTACTGGAGTGGATTGCCTTTTCCTTCTCCAGGGGATCTTCCCAACCCAGGGCTCGAGCCTGGGTCTCCTGCATTGTAGACAGATGGTTTACCATCTGAGCCACCAGGGAAGTCCTCTACCCATCCTTTTGGTAATGACTGTTATTGTGAGATTCATTTGTCAAATATTTATTGAAGCCAGACGCTGTTCTTGATGCTGGAGTATGGCGTGAGTGAAAAAACCTTTATCCTGATGGAATTTAGATTACACTGGGTGGAAACAGGCAAAACCTAAAACATACAGAGGGAGACAGTTGGTGTTACTGAGAAAAATAAAGCAAGGAAAAGGGAATAGAAAGTGTTTTGGGTGGATGCAATTTCAAATAGAATTGTCAGGGAAGACATCTTTGAGGAGATAGCTCAGAAAGAACTGAATGAAGTGAGGAGATGAATCATGCGGCTTTCTGGAGCAACCATGTTGCAGGCACGTGGAACAAGTCTTTGAGGTGAGGGCATGCGTGCCATGTTGAAAAACAGCTGAGAGGCTAGTGGCTCCAGCACAGTAAGTGGAGGGAGGTTGGGCTAGCGAGGTAATGAGGCCTACTTCATGTAAGGCCTTAGAGGCTTTTGTACAGACTTTAGTGTTTTACTCCTGCTAAGATAGAAGTCATTGGAAGGTTTGGATCAGGGAAATGACAAAAGTTACCTACATTTTCATAGGTGTAAGCATAGAAGCAGAGACTGTTGGAAGGCTTCTGCAGTGATCCATATACACTTTGAGGGTGGTTTGGATCAGGGCAGTAACAATGGAGAGAGATCCTTAGGTTCTCAATATATTTTGAAGGAGTTGTGTTGGCCAGAAAGCTCATTCAGGTTTTCCATAAGCCCTGAATGAGCTTTTAAGCCAATTCAATAGTTCTAATAGGATTTTCTGATTAGTGAGGTATGAAGTGTATTTTCTTTTGCAACTTTTTCAAGAAGTCTATAAGCTTATTAAGGATGAGGTCTTTGCTTTATTTTACCATTGTGTTCTCACTACCATAGCATAATGATGTAGTAACCACACCCAGTAAATACTTTTTGAATGAATGGTTGAATGGTTGATATGTGGAAACTTACAGTGATGAAATAAGTAAAGTGTACCAGGCAGCATAAAGATATCATGGTTAAAAAAACCCGCATCGCATTGTTCTTTAAAAAAAATGATTGTTCTGTCGTTTTAGTACCTGGGACTGTGGTTTCCAGGAGGACATCTCTTTCATCAGTAAAAAGAAAAAAAGTGAATTCATGTTACTTACTTTCATCCCCTGGCTGATCTCCTTTAAGGGTTGTCAACAAAAGGAACAATGATATTAAATGATAGCTAACATTCATTGGGGCTTCCCTGGTGGCTCAGAGGTTAAAGCATCTGCCCCCAATGCGGGAGACTGGGTTTGATCCCTGGGTCGGGAAGATCCCCTGGAGAAGGAAATGGCAACCCACTCCAGTATTCTTGCTTGGAGAATCTCATGGACTGAGGAGCCTGGTGGGCTGCAGTCCATGGGGTCACAAAGAGTCGGACACGACTGAGTGACTTTACTTACTTACTTAACATTCATTGAATGTTTTCTTTGTATCAGATGCTGTGATAAGGACTTAGCATGTATTACCTTATTAATTCTCCTGAGATTCCCCATATGAAATAGGTGTTATATTCATCTCATTTACTGGATGAGGAAATTGAAGGTCATATAAACTATTAAGAGTAGTAGTTTAGGATTCAAGGATTCAAGCCCAAAACTAGCTCTTAACTGCTAGCCTGTCTTGTGTCTCACTTTGGAATCTTGTTTGTAGTCTTTCTTCCTTGCTATGATCTTAAGTCACATTAAGGACTCAACGAACAGCTTAGCCTCCCAGTTCTTAATGTTATCAATGCCAGTGATCTTTATTACTTTTCTGGTTCCTGAAGGCCATGGAAGTACCTCCCGTTTTCTTATCAGACAGAACAGTTTTATCTGGCATGTTGAAATCCTATATCTGCATCAGTTCAGTTCAATCACTCAGTCGTGCTTTGCGACCCCATGAATTGCAGCACTCCAGGCCTCCCTGTCCATCACCAATTCCCAGAGTTCACTCAGATTCATGTCCATCCAGTCCGTGATGCCATCCAGCCATCTCATCCTCTGTC
>SJXQ01000503.1:144628-324935 GCA_006408695.1 Aepyceros melampus | reverse complement strand
TTTGCTGGCATATTGAGTGCAGCACTTTCACAGCATCATCTTTCAGGATTTGAAATAGCTCAACTGGAATTCCATCACCTCCACTAGCTTTGTTCGTAGTGATGCTTTCTAAGGCCCACTTGACTTCACATTCCAGGATGTCTGGCTCTAGATGCGTGATCACACCATCATGGTTATCTGGGTTGTGAAGATCTTTTTTGTACAGTTCTTCTGTGTATTCTTGCCACCTCTTCTTAATATCTTCTGCTTCTGTTAGGTCCATACTGTTTCTGTCCTTTATCGAGCCCATCTTTGCATGAAATGTTCCCTTCGTATCTCTGATTTTCTTGAGATCTCTAGTCTTTCCCATTCTATTGTTTTCCTCTATTTCTTTGCATTGATCACTAAAGAAGGTTTCTTATGTCTTCTTGCTATTCTTTGGAACTCTGCATTCAGATGCTTATATCTTTCCTTTTTTCTTTTGCTTTTCGCTTCTCTTTGTTTCACAGCTATTTGTAAGGCCTCCCCAGACAGCCATTTTGCTTTTTTGCATTTCTTTTCCTTGGGGATGGTCTTGATCTCTGTCTCCTGTACAGTGTCATGAACCTCATTCTATAGTTCATCAGGCACTCTATCTATGAAATCTAGGCCCTTAAATCTATTTCTCACTTCCACTCTATAATCATAAGGGATTTAATTTAGGTCATACCTGAATCGTCTAGTGGTTTTCCCTACTTTCTTCAATTTAAATCTGAATTTGGTAATAAGGAGTTCATGATCTGAGCCACAGTCAGCTTTACATCAACTGCCTGTCCTATCAAAAACTTTCTCATAGTCATACTTGTTAACTTCTTTGGTCCTGTTGATTATTTTAGATTTTTAATTTTATTTTTTCTTATAATCTATTATCCTTTCTTGTTTTCATTTCATTTACTCTCTAACCATATGTCTAATAACAGTTAATATTTGTTGAGCACTTATAATGTCCCAGGCAAGGAATACACTATAGAATACACTCTAGATGAATAGGTGCTAATATTAGCTCCATTTTATACGTGAGGAAACTGACATTTACCAAAGTAAAGTGAGTTTTTAAAAGTCATGTAGTCAGTATTGGTTGAGACTCAAACCCATATCTGTTTTTGACACCAAAATTCATGACATAAGTTTTGTAGCCTATTGTTGTTCACCACTGTCTTCATTTAATTTACTTTCTTCTTGACACTCTCAACTTCTTTATTCTCTTATCCTTTTACTGTTCCTCTCTGACAAAACCGCAAACATAGATCAGTGTAACAGCCCATATTTTAAAAAACAGATATTGTTAGGTATGGGGAGTTTGGGAGATTGTTTTAAAATGATTTTCCTTAGCTCATACAATTAGAACGGGGGTCACCTGCTAGGAATTGTGGGTGTGGGCAAGAATGGGATCTTTAGCTTGTGGAATATGGTGAAGACTGAAAATTGCTTTCATCATAAGAACTTTTTGTTAAGAATATTATCTTACATAAAAGTATTTGTTAAGCTGCCAGTCATTTCTTGATCCAAAATAACAGCTAGCTTGCCAATACTGCTCTCACATAAATGACAAAGTAATCATAAACAAAATGAATAATAAGATTCCAACAAAAGCAACTGTTTACTAAAATAAAATTGACCAATGAGAATTTATAGCATTAAGGATGGAAACTAATTTCAGAGTCCTGCTTTGGATAGCAGTCTTTCACCCTTTGTACAGTTACTAGTTGAAAATTTCCCTTCCATATACTAAAAAGAGATATACTAATTATTTTCCTGGTATGTCTATTTTCATTGTCTCTGTTTTGTTTCATAAATAACTTTTTGTGTATATCCTCCTAAAAGTTGTTATTTCACAGGGTTTCATCTGTCCGTTATGTATGAAAAGATGTATAACTGCTATTGATTTGTCGGAGCATTACCAGAAAGTGCACGCTGAAAATGAGACAAGAGGACAGGAACTTCTTAATGACTCCAGTGTTACTGTGGGTCCTGAATATTTTGTTTTAGCAGCTTGGTTATGGGTTGCTCAAAACAGCTTTGTTTTTCCTTGCCTCGATGTTGCTTAACTTTTTGTGCTACATGGGAATATGGATTGCTTTCATTATGCATGCTCTAAGAAGGTTCAATAAGGAAAAGATGCTCTTGGGAAGTTGGCTTGGCTGTTCTGACTGTTTGCAGCTGTCTTTCTGTGAATCCATAAAATACATAAAAGTTTAATCTTATTTTTGCATAAATTTTGCCATGAAATTTGAAATATAAAGTGAATGTTTTTTATTTCATCATTGTGTTATCTTTATTGTATAGTTAATGTTTTATTAATGAATGTATTCAAATGCTTTCAATTAAGATGCTTTACTCTTAAAGAAAAAGAGGACCTTGCATGTGAACTGTTACTGTCTTTACTTGGGAAAATACACAGCATTATATACAGCAGATCCAGAATCTGGATCTACCTCTGTTTCAGTCTTTTCCCCAGACCTTTTGGAAGTTACAGAATGGTACACATTTGTCATTAATAGTGGCTCACTCAAATGCTTTCCTGTAGTGTGTGAGGCTGGTGCGAATCGAAGGCTGGGAGTGGGAGCCAGTGATGGGAAGTGTTGCCCATTTTTAGGCTGGAAAAAGTTTTTCAGATGATCTTGATATACTTTCTTTGAAAAGCATGACAGTATTCTAAAAACAGAAACATAGCTTTAAAAAAATTTCCTTTACAAATCTTATAAAAGAAGGAAACTTTATCATGAAAGATAAAAAATCAAGACTTTTTGCTATGAAGTAGTGATGTATAAGAAAATGATCTCACCAAAGCTTCACTTACTTAACATATTAATGGGATACCTCTAATATGCCAGGTATTTTGGTAGGTAAAGGAGATAAAAAGGTGAAGAAGATATGATCTCTACACCAGGGAGTTTTTATTGTAGATATTTGCAAAAAGGGTGTAATGTATGATTCAACTTGAGGGGAGCCGCAGAAAAACTTGAAGGGGGAGCAGCTAAGCCAGACGTTCTCTAGTGTGGTAGGAAAATGAGTACATGTAGGCAGACACCAGTTAAACTGCAGAAGCAAAGCAGCCAGAGAGGCATGAAGGATTCTTGGAGTCTGCTTAGTATTTTACCAGTTGTCTTTCTTCCGGAGCATACGAGTTAATTTTTCTTTATGGGTTAGCCAGAATCAGAAGTGACTGTTTACCTATGTGTCACTTAAGTAAGAACTTTCCTTTTAACTGAAAGAATACTTGATACAATAGGGTGTCATAAATATCAAGTTAAGCAAAGTTCTTTGCTACAGTAGATTTGAGAAAGATTAGAGATAACTGAAAACTAAGAGTAAGGAACTGAATGCTTTTAATCTTAAATCAGCTGTGTGTGTGTGAGGGAGAGAGACAGGGAAAGAGTTGGCGAGAGGTTTGGAAGATTAAGGGAAATAAATATAGCTGGCTATTTTAGTTTTTTATTGTTGCTGTTTTACTGTTTGTAAGTTATCTAGCAACCTCAATTCCCATGAAGTTTAGAAAAAAGAAACAGGAGTTTCTTAATATCCAGAATTAGTATCATAAAGTCCATGCACTTGATTCACAGGACATCTTTCAGATACTCATTCTGAGTTTATTTTATGTACTTTATTTTAAGTGAGTGATGTGGTTTTAATAAACTTTTCCCCCTTAATCTAGCCTTCCCATCCATGTCTGGCTTTGTGAGCAGAGCATACCTTTGTTTTCCAAATACAGCATGACTGTGTTTTATCCCTCTTCTATACCTTTGTTCATGCTTCTCTATTTGCTTAGAGTGCCTTTATTTTCTGACAAGTAAATTCCTATTTAGATCTATTTCTAGTGACTCATATAGACATATGTCAACATATACACATGCACACACATACATGTGTGTGTGGATTTTTGGGGCAGTATTAACTGGTTAATAGGCAGATTTGGATACTTATCTTGTATTCCTATAGTTCTTTATATATACTTCTGTTATACCATTGCCTGATAATGTCATCCTTATTGAGCCTTGAATCTGCCATATAATGTGAATAAGTGATGTGAGGGTATGTTATTTGTACAGCACCCACAAAGGAGCAGAAGTAATATGTTTATTTTTAGTTTCTGTGTGTCCAGAATATTTATTACTTAGCTCAGTCTATCCCTTGGAAGGTTTTATAATCTGCAAGCTGTTAAGCTTTTCTGTTTGTTTTTTTTCCTGCCAAGTTATGCTGTGCCAGGTTCATTTGTATTTCATTAAATAGATACACAGAGTAGAAAGTATATGGCTATGTTCAAAGTACTATACTAGTCACTAGGGAAGCATAGATTAGCTTTGTTGTTTATATTATTTGTTGTTGTTGTTTAGTCTCTTAAGTCGTGTCCCACTGTTTTGCAGCCCCATGGTTTGTAGCCTGCCAGGCTCCTCTGTCCATGGGATTTCCTAGGCAAGAATTCTGGAGAGCGTTGCCATTTCCTTCTCCAGAGGGATCTTCCTGACACAGGGGCCAAAGCCACATCTCCTGCATTAGCATTCAGATTCTTTATCCCTGAGCCAGTCTCGTGGGAAGCCTGTTGGTAATGCTGGAGGAAAAAAAGCAATGTATGCAGAGGTGTAAAAGTGTGAGGCACCACAGCGTGTTCAGAGAAGCATAGGTACTTTAGTATAGCTGAAGCATGCTGTATAGAGTAAAAGTGTCCTGAGATTATACCGGATGGGTCACTGGGGGACTACAAATGCAGGACCTTGTATGACATAACCATATAATAAGTTTTTAAGATTTTATAGGACTGTTTATTAACTTGAAGCTTTTATAGTGTTAATTAGGGTTAGTAAGGGATTTACTGATTAGAATACTTCTCAACCATTGTGCACTCTGTGGAATTACAGGTAATTTATATTACCTTTTTTCCTCAATGATCAGAATGCTTCATGTTCTTAGTTTTTTGGTTATCATTGCTGTGCAGTAGGTTGTAGCAGGTGTTGTTTTACTCTGGGGGATATTTAGAGAGATGGAGCATCTGATGGCATATCGTCTTCTAAGCTAGACTTCTAGATTAGAACTAACTTCTCAGATTAGAATTCTGTACTATAGCCATTAATTTATTCAACCTAAAAGATGGTTATAAGGGTCTTAAAAAATACTTTGTAAGCTGCAACCAGGATAGGCAGTGATGTGTCTTTGTACAATACCAGAATTTAGGCTTTGCACTGTAAATTACAATTTACTTAATGGCATTACTGGTATGAATGTTACATTTGACTATTTTTCATAACATAGGAATGGTTATTTTGCAATAAAAAAATACTGTTTTGAAGCCTTTTTCTACCTCTTTGTGTAGGGTTTCATATGTCCACAGTGTAGAAATCTCTTGGATCTGCTGATGAACTTTTCAAACACTATGAGGCAGTCCATGATGCTGGTAATGACTCAAGTCACGGAGGAGAAGCTTTGGCTCTGAAGCGGTACAGTATAATAGCTTTGAAGTGTAATGTAACAAATGAAAGCACGTGATATCACTCTTTAATCATGAATACTTAGTTCTTGAAGAGTACTGTTTTTATATTTTTTAATTTAAATCTACCTTCATTTAGCATAGTTTTGATCTTTTATTGTTATAATTTATTCAATCCTTGATCAATAACCAGCTATACCAACATCTATAGCATGTTTCAGAGGTTATATTTTAAAGATTGTGATTTTTTTTAAAAGGTTAGAGTATATATAGCATATTCTGCTTATTAAAGAATGATATACTTTCTTTAAAAATTTGTCTTTTGTATTCACTAACATAACAGCAAACAAAACACATTTTGCCTCTTAGCAATTTTACCTGACCATTTTAACAATTAAACTAAAATATAATTACTTAGAATAGGATTCGACAGTTAACTTTGCTTTTCTTCTATTGGTGAGAACTTTTGTCTTAAATTCCCACTAAGGAAGAAAGCTTAATTTTATTTTGTTGCTATTCTGTTGCTGATTTGTTGCTAAGTTGTGTCTTGACTTTGCCAGTACATGCACTGCAGCACTCTAGGCTTTCCTATCCTTCAGTTCAGTTCAGTTCAGTTCAGTGGCTCAGTCGTGTCCGACTCTTTGCGACCCCATGAATCGCAGCACGCCAGGCCTCCCTCTCCATCACCAACTCCTGGAGTTCACTCAGATTCACGTCCATCGAGTCAGTGATGCCATCCAGCCATCTCATCCTTGGTCATCCCCTTCTCCTGCCACCAATCCCTCCCAGCATCAGAGTCTTTTCCAATGAGTCAACTCTTCACATGAGGTGGCCAAAGTACTGGAGTTTCAGCTTTAGCATCATGCCTTCCAAAGAAATCCCAGGGCTGATCTCCTTCAGAATGGACTGGTTGGATCTCCTTGCAGTCCAGGGACTCTCAAGAGTCTTCTCCAACACCACAGTTCAAAAGCATCGATTCTTCGGCGCTCAGCCTTCTTCACAGTCCAACTCTCACATCCATACATGACTACTGGAAAAACCATAGCCTTGACTAGACGGACCTCACTATCTCCCAGATTCTCATGTCTATTGATTTAGTGATGCTGTCTAACCATCTCATCCCCTGCCTTCAGTCCTCCTGCTCCCAATCTTTCCTAGCATCAGGGTCTTTTCCAGTGAGTTGGCTCTTTGCATCAGGTGGCCAAAGTATTGGAGCTTTAGCATCAGTCCTTGTAATGAATATTCAGGTTTGATTTCTTTAGAATTGACTGGCTGGATCTCCTTGCAGTCTAAGGGGCTCTCGAGTCATCTCCAGCACTACAGTTAGAAAGCATCAGTTCTTCAGCTCTCAGCCCTCTTTATGGTCCAACTCTCATACCTGAACGTGACTACTGGAAAAACCGTAACTTGGTCTACATGGAGCTTTGTTGGCAAAGTGATGTCTCTGCTTTTAAATATGCTGTCTAGGTTTGTCATAGTTTTGCTTCCAAGGGGCAAGTGTCTTTTAATTTGGCTGTAGTTACTGTCCACAGTGATGTGGAGCCCGCAAAAATAAAATGTGTCAGTGTTTCCACTTTTTCCCCATCTGTTTGTCATAGAGTGATGGGACCAGATACCGTGATCTTTGTTTTTTGAATGTTCAATTTTAAGCTATCCTTTTCACTCTCCTCTTTTGCCCTCATTAAGAGGCTCTTTAGTTTCTCTTCTCTTTTTACCATTAGAGTGGTATCATCTGCGTATTCGAGGTGGTTGATGCTTCTCCTGGCAATCTTGATTCCAGCTTGTGATTCATCCTGCCTGGCCTTTCACATGATGTACTCTGCATATAAGTCAAGTAAGCAGGGTGACAGTGTACAACCTTGACATACTCTTTTCCCAGTTTTGAACCAGTCCCTTTTCTGATGTCTGGTTCTAACTGTTGCTTCATGACCTGCATACAGGTTTCTCAGCAGTGGGTAAGGTGGTCTGGTATTCCCATCTCCTTAAGAATTTTCCAGTTTATTGTGATTCGCACAAAGGCTTTAGCATCGTCAATGAAGCAGATGTTTTTTGGAATTCTCTTGCTTTCTCATGATCCAGTGAATGTTGGCAATGTGAACTCTGATTCCTCTGCCTTATCTGAATCCAGCTTGTGCATCTGGAAGTTCTTGGTTCATGTGCTTTTGAAGCCTAGCTTGGAGAATTTTGAGCATTACTTTGCTAGCATGTAAAATGAGTGCAGTTGACCGATAGTTTGAACAATCTTTGGCATTGCCCTTCTTTTCAATTGGAATGATAACTGTTTCCAGTCCTGTGGCCACTGCTAAGTTTTCCAGATTTGCTGGCATATTGAGTACAGTGCTTTAACACGATCATCTTTTAGGATTTGAAATAGCTCAGCTGGAATTCCATCACCTCCACTAGTTTTGTTTATAGTAATGCTTCCTAAGGCCCACTTTGCTTCATACTTCAGTGTATCTGGCTCTAGGTGAGTGATCACACCATCATGGTTATCTGGGTCATTAAGACCTTTTTTGTATAGAATAGTACAGAAAGATAGTCTCTGCATATATACAATATGCTTATATCTGTGTACCTATAAAGAAATGTATAAATGTATATAATTACATAAAAGAGCAGTTCTGCACTGTCCTATACCTTTTGTTTCTGTCTGTATCTATAGATTGTTTCTTATCATTGAAGATAGTTATTTTACTCTTTTTAATGACCACATGGAATTTTACCATTCTCCTGTTGACAAGCATTCAGGCTATTTCCAGTGTTTTGTACATATAAATGTTGTGGTAGTAGATGTCTTTGTGGACATATTGTTTGCATGTGTTTAAATATATCTGGAAGATATATTTCCAAAAATGGGATTTCTGGACAAAGTGTCCCTTTAAAATTTTGATAGATGCTTCCTAATTTTCTTTTGTCAATATACTAGACTGTTCAATCTGTTAAATGTTTCAGATTTTCTTTGCTAGACAAGTTATTTCAAAAATTTATTAAGTGGTACTTTTTGAAAGATTAATTGGAGTAACTGAGTGCACCCAATTAGAAGTTGAATTAAAATTATCTTCCTTGCAAGTTTCATTCAATTTAATATGAGCCATTCCTATATATTGTTATTAATTCATCTCTTCATTGTTTTGTTTTGTACATGGAGTTGGAATATTAATAAAGAGTAGGGAAAACTTAAAACCTATACACACATTTTTCTACACATATTAAGACCAACGTTTCTCCAGTTAGCCTGTGGTTTCTCCGAATCGGATAAGTTCATAGGATCACATGGAGGGGAGAGAGGGAGGGATGGGAACACACACACACACACACACACACACCAGAGAAATGAAAACTAACGAAAGTGTCATAAGAAGGCAAGCTTTAAGAGACAAGAAAAAGGCAGGAATATATGATCTAGTTTTACTTTTGTATTCAGAGATTAAAGATGACACCTTAGAGTTTATCTCCATCATGAAGTTATGCTTCTGTTTTTGTTTCTATTGTAGAACCAATGGCCTGTTACTCTTTATGTGTTTTCTTCCCCCATTAGACTGAATGACTTGAGAGTCTGGCATAGACAAGTTCTGTTGAATAATGAATTCTTTATGTATGAATGGCTTTGAAAGGTAGAGGTTCCTTTTCTGCTGTTAACCATGTTTCACAGATGAAACTGACTTTGTTTCTTTACTCTATCTTCACTCCCATCCTAGAGAATAATTTTCCTACCAGTATGTCTCATTATATTTTACTTTCTGATATGCTTGTGCTGGTGTGGACTTGGTCTTCTGCTTCAGTAGAACTGATCCTGTTCTTTTCCTTTTGTACTAGAATCAGTGCACATGAGTATTCCCAGTCAGCTCATTTCAGTCTTCTACCATAGCAGGCATTGGAGTGGCATGGAGCAAGGAGAGTCCCTTTTTCTGCTGTTTACAATCCAAGAGGATAAGATATGTTCTTCATATCTAGAAGAATAATTGCAAATGTGTTTTCTCATGGAATGTCTTCTGCTAAGGGCTTTGAGTTGTCTGCTCAGCCATTGTTTGTCAGACTATTAGATGAGGGGAACAGAAGGTGAGGTTTTGACAGGAAAGAGCATTTCAGACTCAGGAAACAGCAAGGAGCCAGCACTGCTACAGCCAAGTGAATGAGGGTGAGAGTGGTGAGGTAGGGATTAGATTGTGCGGATTTTTATAGTCCTTGTTAATGAGTTTAGACTTTACACTAACTGCAGTAGAAAGCCGTGGATGCTTATTGCTGGTATAATAATGGGAGACCTCTTGCTTTTGTCTCAGTACCTGACAGTTTTATTGTTTCCATGATAAAAGTGTTCTTCCATTGATAGACAGTATGCTTAAGAATAAAATTATTGGGAGGTGGGGGTCAGGATTGGGAGTTCATGTACACTCGTGGCTGATCCATGTCGATGTGTAGCAAAACGAATACAGTATTGTAAAGCAAAACAAACTAAAAAAATAAAAATTAAAAAAAAATAGAATAAAATTATTTTCCCAAGGACTGTATATATGCCACTATATATAAAATCTATAGAATTTTTTTAAGAATTGGGAAAACTAAAATATTAATATATATTCACTAGCCATGATTTGTTAAAGCAAATTAACCATTAATTCCTTTTTTCCAATTTATGTTTAGAGATGATATAACACTACTCAGACAAGAGGTCCAAGACCTACAGGCTTCACTTAAGGTAAAATAAAAATGATTATACTTGTTTATTTTCAGTGTATCAGATAAATAAAACCTTTAAAAATTTTCTGATTAAAACCTTTTCTTTCCTTAGGAAGAAAAATGGTACTCAGAAGAATTAAAGAAAGAATTAGAAAAATTTCAAGGGCTGCAGCAACAAGTAATTGCTTTTAAATACTTAAAATGAAAGTTGTTCATTTTCATTGTTTTAAATTAAGTATAATGCTTTTTTGTAAACAAGTCGCATGATATGAATAGCTTCCTAATTGTTTCTCTGTGCTTGTTAGCCTACATATGTATCCTTTGAAATTCTAATGAATACAACCAATATAACCAATATATGGAATGCTCAGATATAACTCCTTAAAAGTGCTCCATTAAGAATCATTTACCTATGGGACTTCCCTGAAGTGATTAAAAACTCTGCAGTTCCACTGCAGAAGGTGTAGGTTAGATTTGTGGTCAGGGAACTAAGATCCCACATGCTCCAGTGGGGCCAAAAGAATCATTTACTTATGGATTTTTTTTTTTTTTAACACCAGGCCACATTATTATTTTCTGACAGTATATGTAAGTGGTTAAAAAATACAGGTTCAAATCGTGAAGCACTTCAAAGCACTTTGTTTGTGACAAATTGGAAATCACTAAAATGTCTATTAGTAGGGAAAGAACTATTATTAACTGCTTATAGTTTATATTAGTGGTGATTGTTTGAAAGCATGGGAAATCTGTTGTATTCATGTTAAATTTTAAAAAACAAATATTGTGTCTTTATATACAGATGCATACCTACCATACAACTTTAACTTCATAAAAATTATACAGAAAAGAACAAGAAAATCACTGTAGTATCCAAAGTGGTTATTTTGAGTAATTTCATTTGATATCTCAGATTCATTATATATTCTGTTCTTTAATGTATTTTCTAAAAAGATTTTTAACAAATTATGATTTTTATACTAAAGTTATTTTGACTTTTATATGAATATACATAAAAAATCATAGAATGATGACTTTTACCAAATATATATATATAGTTTTCATTTCTGTGAATAAAAATGACATCCTTTAATACTTTTATAAAATAATTAGTTATCCCTCTGCAAAATGGCAACCCTCTCCAGTGTTCTTGCCTGGAGAATCCCAGGGATGGGGGAGCCTGGTGGGCTGCTATCTATGGGGTCACACATAGTCAGACATGACTGAGCGACTTCTCTTTCACTTTTCACTCTCATGCATTGGAGAAGGAAATGGCAACCCACTCCAATGTTGTTTCCTGGAGAATCCCAGGGATGGGGGAGCCTGGTGGGCTGCTATCTTTGGGGTCACACATAGTCGGACATGATGAGCGACTTCACTTTCACTTTTCACTCTCATGCATTGGAGAAGGAAATGGCAACACACAACTGAAGTGACTTAGCAGCTGCACGTTATCTTAGCACATTAAGATAGCACATGACACCTTAGCACATGACTCCCAGTTGTTTTTGCCTTTTTGTCTTTTTCCCAAAAGTTGTCATTTGGACTAGAAAAGAAAAATAAATGGATAACAAGATATCAGTCTTATTACTACTCAGCTTCTATCGTTGAGGATGCATTAAAGAGGGTTTTAGTAATCTAAAATACTTAGAGTTCACTTACTCATGTTTTAGGTAGATGCCATTAACAATCAAACATGTGCTGTATTAATATTATTTTCTGTACTTGAAAACACAGGAATTTGTTTACTACATTTGAGATGACTATTTTAACTTTATAATAGGGACTTTCCAGATGGCACCAGTGGTAAAGAACCTACCTGCCAATGCAGGAGACATAAGAGACGTGGGTTGGTAAGATCCCAGTAGGAGGACATGGCAACCCAACCCATTATATTAACTTATGTTATTACTGAATTTACGGAATTTAAGATGCCATCTTGGCAAAGTTCATGAAAATTTAATACATTAACAAATTCTTAGAGGCAGTGAGCTACAGTTAAATCATTATGCCAGACAGCCTAGTGGTATCTTAGAGATCTAGAAGGATATGAGCAGGCCAAGATTTGATTTTCATAGAAATCTTGGAAATCTTGCCACTTGCCTGACAGGATCTATTTCAGAGATTGTTTTTCATGTTGACAATTGTAACAATATAGTCTTTTAATACATTTGTTTGTTTTTTGTTTTCATTGAGGAGTCCAAACCTGATGGATTAGTGGCTGATTCATCAGCAGGTAACTTAAAGCTTCTATTTTTTCATTTTCCTTCTTTCTTATCCCTTTTTTTTTTACTATTTTTCTTTTCCTCTGATGCCTGCTACATGGATTTTGTTTTATGGTTTTACTTCATGGCACTGAAACAGTGAAGTTAACAGTCATATTCTAGGTGAGAGTGTTTATTACCTGTGAACTTTATAATTTAATCAGTTATTGAAATATGAATCTTATTTTAGTTCATTATATTCTGAAGTTATACACTTTTGAAATATTATATTAATGTGGTTAATGAAAGTTTAGATCTATATTAAATAGTGATGTACTTTGTTTCCTCTTGAAATTAAAAAATGAGATTAGCATCTTTGTAATCTGGTCCCATCACTTCATGGGAAATAGATGGGGAAACAGTGGAAACAGTGTCAGACTTTATTTTTTGGGGCTCCAAAATCACTGCAGATGGTGACTGCAGCCATGAAATTAAAAGACGCTTACTCCTTGGAAGAAAAGTTATGACCAACCAAGATAGCATATTCAAAAGCAGAGACATTACTTTGCCAACCAAGGTCCGTCTAGTCAAGGCTATGGTTTTTCCAGTGGTCATGTATGGATGTGAGAGTTGGACTGTGAAGAAAGCTGAGCGCTGAAGAATTGATGCTTTGGAACTGTGGTGTTGGAGAAGACTCTTGAGAGTCTCTTGGACTGCAAGGAGATCCAACCAGTCCATTCTGAATGAGATCAGCCCTGGGATTTCTTTGGAAGGCATGATGCTAAAGCTGAAACTCCAGTACTTTGGCCACCTCATGTGAAGAATTGACCCATTGGAAAAGACTGATGCTGGGAGGGATTGGAGGCAGGAGGAGAAAGGGATGACCGAGGATGAGATGGTTAGATGGCATCACTGACTTGAAGGATGTGAGTTTGAGTGAACTCCAAGAGTTGGTGATGGACAGGGAGGCCTGGCGTGCTGCGATTCATGGGATCACAAAGAGTCGGACACGACCGAGCGACTGAACTGAACTGAGTGGACTTTAACTGGCAGGATGCTCAATGAATAATAAAAATTATATTTTGAGATTAGCTGTTATATTTAATGTCTCTTTGAAGTTTCTTTATGAGAATGAAGTAGTAAGAATTGACTGCATATTTTAATTAATTATTTTATTTAAGACCTTGATTATTCTTAAAACATTTCAATTTCGAAACATTTTGTCAGAGGCACAAAATATATTGTTTTTTGGTCAGTTGACAGATACAGAAAAATAACTGAAATGTGAAATTAGAATAATCTTTAAACAAATATTTATAAATATTTTAGGTATGATTGCTAAATATTGCTTTCATTTGTTTTATATGTTCGTAAACTTTGATTTGGGCCTTAAATGTGTTGGCTGTGATTAATTCTTTTTTTTTTTTTTTTGAGATATGATTAGTTCTTAAAATGTGAAGATGCTCTAAGTAGATCATGTTGATTGTCTTTAACTCCTACAATGATTATAAGTAATAACAGTTTAGGAAATGTAATTCACATTGTATTTGAATAACTACTTTTCTGTAGAACTGCAGTCTTTGGAACAACAATTAGAAGAAGCCCAAACAGAAAATTTTAATATTAAACAAATGAAAGATTTGTTTGAACAAAAAGCAGCCCAACTTGCCACTGAAATTGCAGGTAAATTAAATCAGAATTATTTTTATCCAGTAAATCAGTTTCATTACCTTTTTGCCATTGTATATTCTATAGATAGTGTATTTTAAGGTGATAAAGCGTTTGTTATAGACAATCGTGATTGCTGGCATTTAATGATAACAGAGTTGCTGTGTAAGTTATTTTATTTGTTCTCCCACCTCCTCCCTTTGAAGAACTGATTTTTCCCTGTAAAACTCTTCTTGGATTTTAAAGAGGTTGAATTTTCTTTTGAGATATGGTTAAAGATTGATGAGTAACCTTTTGAAGAAGTTAAATAATATGGTATAGATTTAACATTTGGTTATGCTAGCAATTGCATGTAAATTTTTTCAACTACATACATGCTTTTAGGTAAAATTTAGGTAAAAATATTATATGTGATTGAGTATACATTAGTAAATGTATTTAGTAATTAGCATTACTAAATGCTAATTTACTAACCGAGTGGATTTTATGTAGACAAAGACATTTGATCATTTAAGTTTATCATTGAATATCATCAGAAGTATAATTTTATTGTGTACATTATGCTTATCAAAGGAATGTGAATTTGAATTAGAGTGGTGTTTAGTAGGCACTGGATATACAAGAATGTATAACTTACCTCCTCTAGAGTTAATGTCATGTCATCTATATAACTGTTCTTAATTAGATATAAAGTCAAAGTATGATGAAGAAAGGAGTCTTAGAGAAGCTGCTGAACACCAAGTGACACAACTAACGGAAGAATTAAACAAAGAAGCAGCTGTGATTCAAGATCTAAAGACTGAACTGGTAATTTAGAAAGCATTTATTAGAACGTACCTCACTTGAAATTGATAAATGAAATACATATGCTGATGAAACATTTTTAAAACTATAGTTGAATAGAATGGAGGAAATAAAAATTCCCTGTAGTTTTACCATTTACATATATATGTGTGTGTGTATGTACACTATATATGATTTTTAAAGTAAGAATGGAATTTTATGATACATTATTTATGGCATGGGCATTTTTATTGTTTTTGTTTTAATGTCACCTGTCGTTTTTGGTAGTTTCCATATCTGTGTCTCTGATCTTACCATTCCTTGAACTTTAGTTTTGTAAATCCATCTGCTGCTAAGTCGCTTCAGTCGTGTCCAACTTTGTGCGACCCCACAGACGGCAGCCCACCAGGCTCCCCCGTCCCTGGGATTCTCCAGGCAAGAACACTGGAGTGGGTTGCCATTTCCTTCTCCAGTGCATGAAAATGAAAAGTGAAAGTGAAGTCTCTCAGTCATGACCCCATGGACTGCAGCTCACCAGGCTCCTCCATCCATGGGATTTTTCAGGCAAGAGTACTGGAGTGGGGTGCCATTGCCTTCTCTGGTAAATCCATCTAGGACACTTCTGAAAGGAGAAGAGGGCAGCAGAGGGTGAGATGGTTAGGTAGCATTACTGACTCATGTCTGAGCAAACTCTGGGAAATAGTGAAGGACAGGGAAAGCTAGCGGGCTGCTGCCCATGGGGTCGAAAAGAGTTGAACACAACTTAGTGACTGAACGGAGAAGGCAATGGCACCCCACTCAGTACTCTTGCTTGGAAAATCCCATGGACGGAGGAGCCTGGTGGGCTGCAGTCCATGGGATCACGACTGAGAGACTTCACTTTCACTTTTCATTTTCATACAGTGGAGAAGGAAATGGCAACCCACTCCAGTGTTCTTGCCTGGAGAATCCCAGGGACGGGGGAGCCTGGTGGGCTGCCTTCTCTGGGGTCACACAAAGTCAGACACGACTGAAGTGACTTAGCAGTAGCAGCAGTGACTGAACAACAGCAAGAAGGACACTCCTAATTGCATTTCCAGCTTTCATTTCAAATTCAACAAGTGTAACATCAAGTCATCATATTTCTGTCATTGATACCATATGTTTTTAACCCTCTCCCCAGGCTTAACAATCTTGGATCTGTCCTTGCTTCCTTTCTGTCCTTTATTTACCACTCAGTAAACATATGAATATGTAAATCAATTAGATTCAATCTGCAACAAACCCTAATTATGCTTATATCTGCTCCTTCATTTTATTACCAGTTTCATAGGATGAAAAAATGAAGGGATTTAGCATTAACAAGTGATTGTTATTATAAGTGGTTGTAGTTTGTGAAGGAAAGGAAAGCAATTAAAGCACTAAGGATAATTGTGTATTTGCTATTTTGTACTTTGAGTGGTAACACTGTTAAATATGAGAGAAAGCTCTCATTTAGCTCTATGAAAAAAGGGTAAAGATTGTTGGGGGAAAACATCTGTGTTCAATGTTTGGAATCTAGTAATTGATGTTAAAAGATTGTTTTTATTTCTTAGTAGTTAAACTATTTTAAAAATATGTGTTATTTAAAAATGTGTGTTCACTAAATAGTTTCACTTTTTTTTTTTTTTTTAATTAAAATACGTTGCTTCACAGCTTCAGAGACCTGGAATAGAAGATGTTGCTGTGTTAAAGAAAGAACTGGTCCAAGTTCAAACACTAATGGATAACTTGACCTTGGAACGTGAGAGAGAATCTGAAAAACTCAAAGATGAGTGCAAAAAGTTACAAACAGAATGTACTACTCAGAGGTAATGAAGTTTAGTGCACTTAAATAAGACTGATGTTAACTTGTTTAATGTGCATTGTTGAGTGAAGCCAGCATTTTTCTGAGTGACTCAAACACTACTTGCCTTTCTTTCATCTGGTCTCAATAATATCTGTATATAGTCAATATGGGCTGATAGTATTTTATCTTTGCTTTATGAATTGGACACTTAGAGAAGAATGTTTGCATAAAGGAATATTACTCTGTTAATAAATAATGTATACTGTAGAATAAATTTATTTCAGTTTGGTAGGGGTAAAGGAAATATTTCATTTTCTTCATTTGTATTATGTTGCTTAGAAAAAATATTTAAGACTTATTATCTATTAGACTTGGTTTTCATTTATCAATTATTAATTTATGTGGTTGAAGGAAGTCTTAAAAAGCTTCTAGTCTAACCATCCAGGAATTCCCTTTATAGTCTCTGATAAGTGATCTGCAACTCTTGCTATGTGTTGTAGGGGTTGTATGTTTCTTCCTAAGTCAGCCATTCCATTGAGTTGGCATTTGTTTCCCTATAACTTACATGTACTGATTCCAGACACAGAATAAATTGTTCTTTTCAACATGAAATATTTGATGACTATTCATATTTACTCTGAATTTTCTTCTCTTCTAGGATAAACATTCTCAGTTCTTCTATTTATTACATGACTTTTGTCTGTCAATCCCTTATATAATTGTCAGCATATGACAAGTTCTAGGATATGTAGTAAATATATTTGCTTAAAAATGTTAGCATTTGTCTTTCTTACTGTATCATAGGTATTTTTATTATAACTACTACTGTGTATAGTTTTTAAGCTCCCTTATATGATATAGACCTGTGTTTTTCATGTTATCGGTTTAAAAAGCTAAGTTATAGTGACATTTCAACTTGCATCTCAGATTTTTTCAGCTGATTATCTAAAAGCCACTATTCATAATTATTAATGAACTATAGAGTACGAATATTATGGGTAATCCATATCTTCCTTTTATTACTTTCTCCTATGTCTATCAGTGGAGGATTGGTGAAAGTTTGTTACAACACACATAGGCATGTGAGTCTTTGTAATGGTTAACATTTCAGACTTTTAAGTTGATGAATTTCAGGTGCAGATTTCCCAGACATGATCTTTGTAGCCCAGTAATAAAAGTCCCATAGATTTTCAAATAATTTTAGGGAGTTCATGAACTTATCAAAGCCAGTAAAAATCTCCTAATGTATAATCTAGGAGAGGCTGAATCAAAGAAGTTTCATGGGAAAAGTCCCATTGAAGTTCTAGGTTAGAAATTTCTTTTAACCCTGTAAGTTAAGTATTAAGTTTGTTTTATATTTAAGGAATCTGGGCTTCAGTGAGATTAAATAACTTGTTCAAGTTCATGCACCTAATGTAAAGAAGTTAGGATTAGAACTCAGATCTGTTCTGGAGCTCAGGTCTTTCTGTATCATGTTGTTTCCCATTTTTGGTGGTCTGGTGATTGTGTTAGAAGTAAATTTGTGTTATTAATCATAACCTAATACTTACTGTTATTACTTTTTGCATTTTGACATATTGTATATTTGTATTGAGTATAACTTAAAATACTTCATTGTTGTGTCCCATACCATTTCCACATGAAAAAACAACGGTCTAAATATTCCATCTCATTTGTTTTTTACTATATTTTTAGCTTCTACTTACTCCTTAGTATATGGTGTGTATTTTATTAAAATTCAGTTTTATTTATTCTCAGTTATGTGTGTTAGTGAATTATATAATCTAAAGAACTAAAAAATATATTTTATGTATTACTGCTTTTCTGAACCTAAACATTGACATCAGAAATAAAACAGTAAAAGGAATTAAAGAAGCTAAAAATGTAATGATTTGTTTTGTATTTCTAGTCAAGGTTCAAGATACATAATCTGATATACATTGTTAAGTATGTTCCATTCCTTTCATTAAAAATATAACCTATGAATTCGTTGTCATTTTAAAAAATCTTTTTAAAAGCATATGGAAAAATAACTCATTCTAAAGCATTTAAAAGTATTTTAAATAATTAACTTTTCTTTAGATCAGAAATTAAGGTTAAAAAAAGTGTTATTGAAAAATGTCAGAGCTGTAACTAACTTATATTTGGTGTTTAATGGAAATGATTTTTGACGAATTTTAAACTAAAAAATATATTTTATGTATTACTGCTTTTCTGAACCTAAACATTGACATCAGAAATAAAACAGTAAAAGGAATTAAAGAAGCTAAAAATGTAATGATTTGTTTTGTATTTCTAGTCAAGGTTCAAGATACATAATCTGATATACATTGTTAAGTATGTTCCATTCCTTTCATTAAAAATATAACCTATGAATTCGTTGTCATTTTAAAAAATCTTTTTAAAATCTTTTAATATGGAAAAATAACTCATTCTAAAGCATTTAAAAGTATTTTTAAATAATTAACTTTTCTTTAGATCAGAAATTAAGGTTAATAAAAGTGTTATTGAAAAATGTCAGAGCTGTAACTAACTTATATTTGGTGTTGTCTTTAATGGAAATGATTTTTGACGAATTTTATTTATATTCCAAATATCTTCATTTGAATCCTAATTTTTAAAACTAAAAAGGTTATAAAGAGATGGAATAAATATTACATTCTTTCAGGGTTATTAAAGAGAGCGTTTAAATATCTTTTAAAGATTTGCTAGTGTAAGAGGTTAGATTTAGAGGTGTGTCTGTACTTTTTATTGTATGTTCAGTGTGTACTTTCGTCAGTTTTGTTTTCCATGTTTCATCCATCATTTTATTTTATTTTTTCTGCTTTCTAATGGAGATGCTTAAATTTGAGGTAATGTCTTTTTGGAAGGCTTTTAATATTAGTACTGTTTTTAATATAGTACCTTCTAGCACCATATGGCAATTTTGTGTTTTAAGACAATCTCAAACTTCAAATATATGCTCCTTTTTGTTTTATTAATCAAGCCAAATTTTAACCATCTTTAACATGATTATTTACTAAAAGTATTTGGCCATTAGGACAATAATTATAATCCTAAAGCACTAGCAGGAAGTTTAAAATATCTTTCCTTAATTATTTTGTAATTTGAAATTCTGAAATGCACATTATTTTATATGGTCTTATATATCTGTTTCCATGTGCAAGGATACTTTGCAAGAATCTGTTAACTTCTAGGAGAATCATTCCTCTCTTTAGTGAGTAGTTTTTGAATGCCTGAGTGGAAGCAGCTAGTATATATGTGGGGAATAGAACAGTGAATAAGATACAGTGCCTGCTGTCATAAAGCTTATATTCCTTTTGGAAGCCAAACAATGTGAAATAAACCAGCTCACAATAGGACATCAGCTAATCCTAAGTGCTGTGATGAAAAACAAAGCAGGATGTGGGCAGTAGTGGGGCTGGCAATAATGTGGATCAGTTTTAGACAGGATGATCAGGGAAGGGTATCCTCAAACAGGATACATGGGAGAATAAAGTAAGCAGGAAAAGTGAAGACCGGGAGCAGCATTCCCAGCAGGAAGGAGGGCAAGTGCTGAAGCCTTCTGGGCTCAGATGAGCTGTCCTGTTACCTAGTGAGGACTGTCTGTGGCTTGCAGAACCTTCCTTTTGAATTTCACCTAAAGTGGTATCTGAATAGTGAGTGTGTTTCCTTAGAAATTTTGTCTTTCTTCAATCTTAATTTTTTAAACATAGAGCTATAATACATGATCATTGTAAAAAGTTAAAATGACTCAATGTACAGTAGACAGGGAAAGCGTCCTGTAATTCATTCCTCTTTCTCCTCTTCCCATAACTAAAATTTATCTTTAGGAGTATACTCTTCCTATGTCTTTTTTTCCCTTGAGTAAACTAAAAAGTTTTAAGTGCTTGCTTTTATATTTTTAAAAATTCAAGTAAAAAAATATGTATTTAGTGTACAACAGATACATTATAAGATATAACAAATAATTTTGGGTACATTTGCTTTACATTTTCTTTGTTTCTTTTGCATGTTGGAATTCATCAGCAGGATAGATACTGGATATATGTTATATGTGGTTAATCTTATAATTGTTAATGTGGATTCATGGTATTTTAATGAAATATACTCAATTTGCATTTTGGTGCATACTTGTTTATTATGTGTGAAAAACTCTAGTAATTCCTTTGATAAGATAGAGATTTAAATATTGTGATAAATGACTAAAGCATAGTAATTTAAAGTAGCTGAATTGTTCTTGTTATTTTAATTAACATCCATAATGTTGTTCAGTTCAGTTCAGTCGCTCAGTCGCGTCCAACTCTTTGCGACCCCATGAACCACAGCACGCCAGGCCTCCCTGTGCATCACCAACTACCGGGGTTCACCCAAACTCATGTCCATTGAGTTGGTGATGCCGTCCAACCATCTCATCCTCTGTGGTCCCCTTCTCCTGCCCTCAATCTTTCCCAGCATCAGGGTCTTTTCAAATGAGTCAGCTCTTCACATCAGGTGGCCAAAGTATTGGAGTTTCAGCTTCAACATCAGTCCTTCCAATGAACACCCAGGACTGATCTCCGTTAGGATGGACTAGTTGGATCTCCTTGCAGCTCAAGGGACTCAAAGAGTCTTCTCCAACACCACAGTTCAAAAGCATCAATTCTTTGGCGCTCAGCCTTCTTTATAGTCCAACTCACATCCATACATGACCACTAGAAAAACTGTAGACTAGATGGACCTTAGTTGGCAAAGTAATGTCTCTGCTTTTGAATATGCTATCTAGGTTGGTCATAACTTTCCTTCCACGGAGTTAATAGAGAATAATTCTAAGATTCAAAGTTGTTAGTCATAGCAATTTGAAGTAAACTCCTAATACATTTCAAGGTTACACAACCAGTTTAAGATAGAGCATTAAGATACACTTTAAGTTGAACACAGTTGAAAATACATGAATATTTAAACATTTCCTTCTTTGAAATATGTTTTGTATACATGTTTTCCTTAAATGGTCAGGCCATGAACTTATCTAAGACATGTTGCCATTACCAAAAATATTTTTGATATCTCTTTTTGTTGACCTCAAACCAGTTTGGAAAACACTCAAAACACTGATTTCAGTTGTTTATGGTTATTAAAATAAGCCCAGATGTTTGATTGTTCAGTTAGGTTACCGTGTTTACTAGTTTTGTTTCTAAAACTTTATACCTTCACCCATTTACAGTGGATTTGATCTTATTACAGTGAGAATCCTTGAAACAACAAAAATATGCCTCAAATTCTAGAGCAAAAGATCACCTGACATTAATTAGTGGCTTTCTTAGATTTTTTTCCTTGAAAGTACTTATTTGTAATATACAATATAGGTAATGCTGATGTATTTATTAAAAAAAATGAAATTTATTGTATTCATATTATAAAACATATTTACTAGTGAAGAATATAGACAAGGAAGATAATTGTAACGTTAGGAATGTAAAAAGTAAACCTGATAAGCAATATTAGAAATACAGAAGTCTCTTATTAACATCACTTTCAGGAAACCAAGTCACCTGCTCTCTAGTGGTTGAAGCTTTCATATATAATAAATTTGTATTTCCAGGTTCTTTGGTTATCTTTCTCTTACCTTACTTATTAAATGATTAACCATTATTTTAATAATAGACATTAATTTTCATTTAAAAAATGTTAAACACATTAAGACAAATTGCCCAGCTATTATCCATGATCGTAGAGAGATCTGGGTTAAACTATATATAACTTCTGTTTGATAGCCTTTTGGCCAAATGCTTTCTAGTACAGTAAAAGTAAAAAAATGATTAGTCACCTTCAAAGGTAATTCTGTGTTGGTTGTTTGCATTTAACATGATTTTGAAATGTGCTATAGAAGTTGAGAGAAAATGTAGGTGTAACTTGCATTTCCTTTTTAAATTCAGAAGGATTAAATTATAGAATTTAAAGCCAGTAAGTTCAAGTTTGCAGTTTGCTGTTTCAGACGCATAAAATAGGATGCCAACTTTTCATTTCATGTATTATTAATAAGTTGTAAAGTTTGGGATACATTTTGAAAACTAATTTTCAGCTCAAAAAAGATGTGGGGAAGCAGTAGGGGTAGTAAAATAAAAAAAGAATCAAGTTGAAATTGCTAAGAGTTTTAAAGTTTAATGATAGCAGTGACAAAAATCTATGTAATCTTGAAACCTTTGAATACTTGCGTTTCCTTTTTTATTTTAGTTTTCTCAATTTTTTTCCCTTTTCTAGGCCATAATAAGCCAGCTGAGGAGTGAACTTGCCAAAGGCCCCCAGGAAGTGGCTGTGTATGTGCAGGAACTACAAAAACTTAAAAGTTCAGTTAATGAATTAACACAAAAACATCAGGTGAGAATTTAAAAACTACACATAATGGTGAATTGATTTTATAAATTTTAAGTTCTAATCTTGTGTATGTTATTTATATATTGGCACAGTACAGTATGGCTTATTTTGTGTTGTTTATTTTTTAGTGTTATTTACATTCACATTATTATGCAACCAACTTTTTTCATCTTGTAAAACTAAACTTAGTTATTATTAAACAACTCCCCATTTACTGAATCTTCTGCCCCAAACCCCTTCTGCTTTCTGTATCTATGAATTTACTGTTCTAAATAACTCCTATGAGTGAAATCGACAGTATTTGTCTTTTTGTGCTTGGCTTATTTCACGTAGGATATTGTTCTCAAGGTTCATTCATGTTATAACATGTGTCAGAATTTCCTACCTCCTTAAGGTTATCTTACATTGTATGTATATATCATATTGTCTATCGTTTGCTTCCTTCTTTGTGCTTTCTTTTGTGGATAGTGCTGTTTTGAACATGGGTATACAAATATCTATTTGAGATCCTGCTTTCAGTTCTTTTGGGTAGATACCCAGAAGTGGAATTGCTGTATCATACTAGTAATTCTGTTTTCAATTTTTTTAAGAAATCATCATACTGTTTGCCATAGTGGCTGTATCCTTTTAAATTGTGCACAAGGATTAAACAGTTTATTCACATCCTTGCCAACATTTGTTATTATCTGTTTTTTTTTTAATAGTAGCCATCGACAGAGTGTTAAGGTGATATTCATCATGATTGACTTGCGTTTCCCTAATGATGAGGATGCTTGAGCATCTTTTCATATGATTTTAATTGGGTTCATGTTCTTGATGTTGAGTTGTAAGAGTTCTTTTTGTGTTTTTGATATTAACCCTTTAATCAGCTACATGATTTGCCAATATTTTCTCATTCTTTAGGTTGCCTTTTCACTCTGTTGATTGTGTTTTTTTTATAAAGGAAAAAACACTCCTGTTTGTCTCCTCTCCTCTCAGTACTGTACTACATACAGCTTCACTTCTGACATCAGATGTTTAGATGTTCCGTATTTCAACAGTTCTGTAACACCAGATGTGTGTCCTACCATTTAACTTAATTCTTACTCTGTTTACCTGGAGCTAGCATCACACTGCCTGGTGGGCTGCAGTCCATGGGGTCGCCAGGAGTTGGACACAACTGAGCGACTTCACTTTCCCTTTTCACTTTCATGCATTGGAGAAGGAAATGGCAACCTACTCCGGTGTTCTTGCCTGGAGAATCCCAGGGATGGGGGAGCCTGGTGGGCTGCCATCTATGGGGTCGCACAGAGTCGGACATGACTGAAGTGACTTAGAGCAGCATCGCATTCAATGGATTAAGTAAGGGAGAAGTCCTGCAGAATTGTTCCTGAGTACCCCAAACCTCCCTAACACATCCCAGTTTAGATACCAATTGCAGTCCAGCTTGTTACTTCTAACCAACTGGCTGTAAATGGGAGGTTCCCAATTCTCAGCCTCCTGTTCAATTAATTTGCTAGAGTAGCTCCCAAAACTTGGGAAGAGTTTTTATATTTTACTTACTAGTGCTGTGCTGTGCTTAGTTCCTCAGTCATGTCTGACTGTTAGCAATCCCATGGTCTGGAGGCTGCCAGGCTCCTCTGTCCATGGGGATTCTCCAGGCAAGAAGACGAGTGGATTGCCATGCCCTTCTCCAGGGGATCTTCCAGACTCAGGGATTGAACCCAGGTCTCGTGCGTTGCATGCGGATTCTTTACCGTCTGAGCCACCAGGGAAGCCCATGAATACCAGAGTGGAAAGCCTATCCCTTCTCCAGGGAATCTTCCCAACTCAGAAATCGAGCTAGGGTCTCCTGAATTACAGGTGGATTCTTTATCAGCTGAGCTACCATGGTATTTACTGAGCTACTTACTAGAGTACTGGCTTATAAATGAACTGACTGATAACTTAAGAACAGTAAGATGGAAGAGATGGGTAGGGCAAGAGATGTGAGAAAGCATTTGAAGCTTCCATGCTCTGTTTGGGTGCTCTCCATGTGTTCACCAACCTGGAATGTGTCAAAACTCTTTCTTTCCCTTTGTGGCTGTGATTGATAGAATCTTTGACCACTGGTGATTAATTCAGCCTTTTGCCCCTCTTCCTTCCCTGGAGGTCAGGGTGGAACTGAAAGTTCCAACTCTTTCTTGAAGGTTGGTTCCCCTGCCAACCAACCCCCATCCTTTGGGATTTCTAAAAAAATCTCATTAATACAAACTCAGAGGTGCTTGTAAGGGGCTTCTTATGACTAACAAAGGATACCTTTCTTGCTCTTATATCATAGGGAATTCCTGAGGTTTAGGAGCCTGGATCCAGAAATGGGACCAAGACCAAAGGACTGTTTTATGATATCACACATTTGATACACAAAGTTTTAAATTTTATATAATCTAGTTTATCTATTTTCACTTTCGTTGCTGAGCTTTTGGTTTCATATCCAAGAAGTCATTGCTAAACTCAGTGTCTTGAAGCTTTTCACCTGTTTTCTTCTAATAGTTTTATAGTTTTAACTTAGGTTTAGGTCTTTGATCTATTTTGAATTATTTTTTTAAAGGTAAGGGTCCAGTTTTATTCTTTTGCATATGAAAATCCAGTTTTCCTAGCACCATTTATTGAAAGGAGTGAGTATCCTTCCCTTACTCAATGGTCTTGGCACGCTTGTTGAAAATTGTTTGACCATGTATGTGAATATTTATTTTTGGGCTCTTTATATTTATTCTTTTGGTCTATATATCTTTCTTTATGTCAATACCACATTGTTTTGACTACTATATTTTTCAATAAGTTTTGAAGTCAGGAACTGATTCCTCCATCTTTGTTCTTAGTCTGTATTCTGTAATGTTAATATTCCACCTTATTTCTTTAAAGATGAGCAACAGATAGTTTTGGAGGTAGGGCAGGCATTGGTATTAATTTATTTCCCCCATGTCTCTACTTTTTGATGACAGAGGAATGGGGAGTTATTAAATCTTTTTATTCTAAGTATTGTGAATTTGTTAGCTTTACTTTAACAGCTTAATTAAATAACAGGACAGATGGACTCTCATATCTGCTTTTACATTTAATCTGTTATGATATATTTGAAGTGTGTTAAGATTTAGTCTGCTATGTAGTGTAGTTGGAAAAGGGAGGCCTATCTTAATAGCCTTTTCAGATAATTGTAGCTATAATTGTTTGATAATACACTGAAATCAGATAAAGTATAGTTTCTCAAAAGTTAATTTCAATGTAGAATCTGAAACCATATCAGTGCAATTTTTGTACTTTGTAACATTAAAATGTTTTCTTCTGTCTTGACTTTTGGGTGGATCTTTCCTGGGCATGATTTTGTAATATGCATTAGTCTGTGGAAAATATTGGTTCGCTGAATAATGCAAATTTTTCCAAATATTAACACATTTCATTGTATTGTGGTGTAGTTGCTCAGTCGTGTCCAACTCTTGGAGCCCCACGGACTGTAGCCCTCATAAGCTCCTCTGTCCCTGGGGTTTCCCAGGCAGGATACTGGAGTGGGTAGCCATTTCCTTCCCCAGGGATCTTCCTGGCCCTGAAATCACATGCATGTCCCTTGTGTTGCAGGTGGTTTCTTGCACTGCAGGTGGATTCTTTACCAACTGAGCCACCAGTGAAGCCCATTTCATTGTATAATGACAAATCACATTTGTCAATATCACCATGAATCTCAAAATATGCTTTAAGCATAAGAAGTGTCAAGCTCATGGTGATGGATGCAAGTTTTCTAAAATTCTAAACTTCCTTTGAAAGCTTGAATTTTATCATTGACAGCCAATAATGTCAGTTTTATCCTTCACGTAGTTTGTTGGTCATTCTTGTTACATTCTTTGCATTAAAAATGGTGTTTCATAGAAAAAAGCAACTAGCTATGTTGACAACTATATTATTTGGTATGCCGCAGAAGTGATGCATATATATTTCCTATTTATTCACACAGTTTTTTCTTTTTTCTTGCTGTTTCAAGTACTGCAGGTACAAACATTCACATAAAAATCTCATGCATTTGTGTAAGAATTTCTGTTTTATACCCTCATGTGAAATTGCTGGGTTATGAGCTATATATGTGCTTAAATTTACTAGGCTATCCCAAACTATTTTCCAAAGTAACTACACAAGTCTGCCATTGTCCATTTCTCCATCACCTCTTGGTGCTGACTGACTTTTAAAATTTAATCTTTTTTATGGCTTATAAAAGCCTCAATGCCTCCCTCTTTCTAAAAAAACATGTTTTTTATTGGGGGATAATTGCTTTATAAAGTTGTGCTGGTTCCTACCATATGTCAGCATGAATCAGCCACAGGTATGTGTCATATGTCCCCTCCCTCTTGAGTGCCTCACCACCCACCCATCTCGTGTCTTAGAGCGCTGGATCGCTCCCTGGGCCACGCAGCAAAGGCCCATTGACTGTCTGTTTCACACATGGCAGTGTCTATGTTTCCATGCTGCTCTCTCTATCCATCTTGCCCTCTCCTTCCTTCCTTCCTTTTTTTCCTCTTGTCTGTGTGTAGTAAATATCCATGTAGACTTTAATTTTATCTTTATCTCTGTTTGATTTTAATTTCTTTGAGATCAGAGTTGACCTTCTACCTCTTGGAAACTAACCAGAGTTGTGCATGCAATAGATGTCTATGATCAATGTAATTTATTTTGTATTTCTGAAGCATTAAGCTGTTAGTAAAGGATAATGAGGCGCAGATGGTGTGTGTGTATGTGTGTGTGTGTGTGTGTGTGTGTGTGTGTGTGTATATTCACAAATACATGCATACACACACAGTATTAAAGGAAGTACTGTGTCTTATGAATAATACATGGAATTGAGATGATTTAGTATGATAAAATGGGAATAGTTTTGATTAGGGAATAAGAATTTTCTACTACTCTTCCTAATCTTTATATAAGTGAGATTTCACAATTTTTTTCTTTTCCAAGTTGTTTTCCTGTTTAGAATTTTTTCAGCAGCAAGTTCAGAGGTGCATCTGCTTTTTCTTTTTCCTATTATCCTTGCTAATTGTCTCCCCCACCTCTCCTCACCCTTGTCTTTGGCAAACCATAATTGTTGACAGGGGTAATATTGAAGTGTTAGGAATTTGGAATCTTGTGCCTGGTCTCTTGAAAGCTATTAATGAAATGCCTTGGATATGTTTTGTGGGTCATAGGCAACATCAGGGTGGATAGATGACATTATAAAATATGATGAATTGAAAAATGGTTGCTTTTGAGTTAATGTCAAGATTTTTAGCATTAAACCTTTGTTTTTAAATTACTGGCTTTGAAAACTTAAAAAATAAGACATAAATCTTGAAGACATTTCCTTTGTGGTTTCTAGTAAGAATTGCAATCTGACATTTAAACAAAACTCTGCAGCTCAGTTAACGTTTCCAGATAAATTCTGAGCAAAATCATAGCTTATTTAAAGCTACTAATATGATTAATATAGGTCAGTGTCAGAGACTGAGTTATATTTTGGGTCTTACTCTCACCCATTTTCCATCCTTTGTTGCTCCCCTCTCCGCGTCCTGATAGTCTCAGGTTTAAGGTGCTCAAAGGCCAAAGCAGAAGCCAGTTATGGCAAGTGGTTTTACTGCTGTGTATTACCACTGTATTGCAAAGTGGTATATTGATACAAACAGTGTAATGCAGTGGTCAAAGGCATGCCGCTGACTGGCTGTGACACACGGCCTCCAATGTCCAAGTCCTCTTTTGCTAAGAAGTACTATTATACTTATTTGCCTCTTAGGGTGATGTGAGCACTGAAAAAAAAAACTTAATCTCTGTTAAAGTGCTTAGATCATTGTCTGGCTTTCAGTAAGCACCTCAGTGAATATTTGTTGTTACTGTTTTTATTTATCGTGTGAGTTTTGTGATGCAGAGTTGAGTCAAGACCAAGGTGGATATTTTCCTAACTTACTGCCTAGTAAATCAGGAAAGACTGTTGAAGATAGAAATAACTTTTTAGCTTAGTCTTTAAGAATGCTTAGGAGTATATCACATGGCAGAGGGTGAATGGTATTTCATTTTGAGAGCTACATATACTGAAGGTACGGGGACATGTAGAAGCACAAGATACAAGATTTTGGAGAGCTACAGGTAGATCAGTTTGTTCTTTCTCACAAAGCTGTTTTGAGTAACAGAGGAGACACTTGAAACCACTTTGTAAGGTATCAAGCAGTTAAAAATGCCATTCTTTTTGTATTTCTTCTTGTTCTCTGGGTTAGAAACATGTGAATTGTTATTGTTTAGTTGCTCAGTCATGTCTGACTCTTTTGTGATCCCCCAAAATGTAGACTGCCGGGCTCCTCTGTCCATGGGATTTTACAGGCAAGAATGCTGGAATGGGTTGCTAGTTCTTCCTTCTCCAAGGGATCTTCCCACCCCAGGGATCGAACCCGCATTGCCGCATTGCAGGTGGATTCCTTACTGCTGAGCCAGCAGGGAAGCTGAACAAGTGAATAACACAGTCTAATACAGGGAAATTGCTCCGCAAGAAAACATGTTGAAAGAGCAGTTGATGCAGAAGTGAAAAGAGAACTGGACATTGAGATGGAAAGAATTTTGCTTACTCAAATAATTATGAGTTAAGCGTAACATTTGTTTTATAATTTAAACTTGAATAGTATTTGTTTTGGGGAGCATGAATTGATTCACTGTGTGTTTGAATTGTGTTGTGAAAAATATTTCACTTAATCATAACATGTGACTCTGCCACCTGGCCAAGTCATACCAGATTCTTTTAATGTTAACTTCATTCACAGAATAGGGATGAAAATGTCTGTTTCATCTTTTGTTGTAAGGTTAATATGGAATGTGCAATTATATTTTCTTTAATGGGATTCTGCTATACTTACAAAACTCAATCTTCAAAAACCTTGTATTCATTAGACTCTGCCTCAGATTCTACGAGAAGGCCATAGTAAGAATGAAAAGTTTGTGATACTAAATATAGTTATGTAATGTAACATAATCTCTCAGTTCAGTTCAGTCTCTCAGTTGTGTCCGATTCTGCAACCCCATGAACTGCAGCATGCCAGGCCTCCCTGTCCATTGCCAACTCCCGGAGTCCACCAAAACCCATGTCCATTGAGTTGGTGATGCCATCCAACCATCTCATCCTCTGTGGTCCCCTTCTCCTCCTGCCCTCAATCTTTCCCAGCATCAAATGAGTCAGCTCTTTCAAATGAGTCAGCTCTTCACATCAGGTGGCCAAAGTATTGGAGTTTCAGCTTCAACATCAGTCCTTCCAGTGAACACCCAGGACTGATCTCCTATAGGATGGACTAGTTGGATCTCCTTGCAGTCCAAGGGACTCTCCAGAGTCTTCTCCAGCACCACAGCTCAAAAACATCAATTCTTTGGTGCTCAGCTTTCTTTATAGTCCAACTCTCACATCCATAACCACTGGGTGGTCTTTTTAATTTATAATAAAAATATATAATGTGAGTAGATTGGGTTCTCTAAAGAGGACAGTAGTTTAGGTTCTTTTAAATAAGGTGTAATTATCTTTCTGTGCAGTTAAACAGAAAGATTACTTTTTTAGGATAAGTGAATTTTAAACAGACAATGATTAAGTATTTTTGCTTCTTAAAAATTGAAACTGTCTGAGGGGTCATTTAGGTTTAGAACTGGTAGGATTACTTGATCACTTTTTAAGTAAGACTATGAAGAAGACTCACTACCTCATTACTGACCTTAATTTTTGTAGCATGTTTTATAGTTACATCCTCTCCAAGTTCTTATTATTTGTGAGCATGGTTACTTTCATAAAATTTAGTAACTTAGGATTTTCTTTAAAAAGGTGTAAGACATTCATAATGATCAACCAATAGGCTTAATTTAGCTTATGAATTTGAAAATAAATATTTTCTTAAAAGAAAATGTGTAAAATTAAGAAAGATGTGGAGTTACTAATGAGTAAGACAAAAAAATGCTTATAAAAAGAGAATTTTCCTAACCAGCAGTTTGACTCAAAATTATTATTATTCTTTTGTTAGTCTTTTGGCTTTACCCTTTGTTTGTTTCAATTGGTTGGTCAAGACACATCTCTTTGCTAATTGCCGTAACCTCTGGGTGCTCTTTTTACTTTATCTCCCATCTTATTTTTCTTACATATACTTTCATCACCTTTCTGACACTGTTTTCTATACTGTATTTCTATTTGATAATTTACATAATGAACTTTTTCTTAGACAAGTGTTCAAGAACCATGCCTGCTGTCTTTCTCACTCTGGTGCCTAAACTTACTACTCCCCCTGAGGTTAATAGCATTTCCTGTGTCCCCTTGTGTAACTTCTTTGTCTGTTCCTTTTTGTCTTTTTGTACATGAGTCATGAATACTTATTACTTAACTCCTTTTGCCACTTTACCAAGTTCAGACTTTGTTTTCAGATGACTGTAACTTACTAGTTAGCCTCACCTGACTTTGCTCTCTTGATTTTTTAAAAAATTGTGCACTCAAGAAATTTAATGCAGCTTTTGTAACTAATCTGTGTTTGCTTGTGCATTATGTTTTGACTTTCTTAGAAAATGTTTTTTTAAATGTGTGTTTTTAAAGGCCAGAGGCTTTGTCTGTCCTCTACTATTTCTGTATTATCCCCTTCTAGCACACTGCCTATAGAAAGTGAGTATAATAAGTGTTCACAAATGACTCTGACTCATCAGGCGTTTATAGTGGCTTCTTATCCTGGTTGTCTTTCTTATAGAATTGAGTCAGAATTCTGATCTATGCCTCATGCGTAAATATCTTAGCTAAAAATACTCAATATTTTAATTCTAAAAACTCCACTTTGACTAGGCTTTGACATTTGATTAGGCTGACTGACCCAGATCTTTGATTGGAGGTATATTTTGTACTTGATAGTATCGAGAAAATAACAAAATATGAGGTAGGTAAGTAAGTGATATTTTTTAGATCACTGTTTTTTACACACCTAGAAACAAATTTGAATAAGTCTTAAACTTGTGCATCTTTAAGAATGGTGTTCATCAAGAAGAGCAAAATGAAGGATCAGTAGAATTAAGAATATGAGAGCAGTAAATGGTATTGTTATGCTAAAGCTCTTACCAGCTATGAAATTGCAAAGCCAAAAATCAGAATTGCCATACTGTTATTTAAAATAATTTTTAATAGCAGAGGGATAGTTTTAGTTTTTAACTCAAATGGGAGATTATAAATATGTTACATACCTAAAGAATCTAGTTAGTAGGTTTTAGTATTTTAATTTTGTGCCAAAATTTTGTTGGTAACTCTTAAATTAGTAGAGCTTAGTGAAGTGGACTGATAGTAAGACCATAAGTTAGTATATAGCAATTTAATTCTTCTTGTTTAAAATATTTTCACTGTTTTGATATTATACTATTGACTAAAACATTTAGTAGGGAATGATATTGCTCTGAAGATTGTTTGAATAATTGGAACAATTAAAAATATTAGGAAAGGAAAAAAATGTCAAATTGATATTTCAGAACTGACTGAAAAGTTGCAGAAGAAAGAACTGGACTATACTCAGTTAGAGGAGAAACATAATGAAGAATGTTTGAGTAAAAAGAATATACAAGCAAGCCTTCATCAAAAAGACCTGGATTGCCAACAGCTTCAGTCAAGGTTATCTGCATCTGAAACCTCCCTGCAGAGAGTACAGGCAGAACTAGGTGAAAAGGGAGAAGCTACTCAAAAGCTCAAAGAAGAATTATCAGAAGTGGAGACCAAGTACCAGCATCTTAAGGCAGAGTTTAAACAGCTACAACAACAGAGAGAAGAAAAGGATCAGCATGGGTTACAACTGCAAAGTGAAATCAATCAAGTAAGAGCTCTTATTTTATTTACTGTACTTCCTCCTATGGTTTCTTCTTTTGATAGTTGTTTGATCATAATATAGTTCATTGAAAAATTTTTCATTTAAAAACTTATCTCTATTTTTACATCCTGTCGTATTGAGTCAGATCTCATTTCAGTTTCCCCTAAAATGATAGTATCTATTATATAGTATTGTTGTGCATTGTTTATTGGTTAATACAAACAAATTGCTTAATTAAGATGGTACCTGTGACATGGTAGGTACTCAGCAGGTATGTTATTGTAATAATTCATATTGTTGATCATAAAATTAATTAAAAAATTTTGTCTTTTTTTCTTGTTACTAATTTTCAGAATATACTCACTGTTAAACCAATAATACAAAATTTGATATTTTAAAAGAAAACAAATTCATTCTAACAACTATTCTTATTAACTATTTTTATATAAATAATCTCTATCAGATAAAATTTAATGGAAGTTTTGACTTTGCTATTAATTTATGAATTTTGTATTCTAATTCTTTCTTATAGGTACCATTAAAAATTAGTAGGCAAATGGAAATTTGAGGGAGATTAAAGTCCTCAGCCACTTTTCTGAAAATTTTCAACGATTTTTACTTAAAAGGCAGTGATATTTGCTTCTGTGGCATTAGTCTTGTCTTCTTAGCCTGAGATACTCTTCCGGTTTCTTTCTCCTTGATAAATACTACTTCACTTGTCAAGTTTTCAGAAATCTTTTTCTACATACTGCCACTTCTCACCACCACCGCACTGCAGAGATGACTTAACCATCTATTTATCTCGATTACTTTACTTGTCATCAGTTCAGTTCAGTCGCTCAGTCGTGTCCGACTCTTTGCGACCCCATGAATCGCAGCACGCCAGGCCTCCCTGTCCATCACTAACTCGTCGAGTTCACTCAGACTTGCGTCCATTGAGTCCCTGATGCCATCCAGCCATCTCATCCTCGATCGTCCTTCTCTTCCTGCCCCCAGTCCCTCCCAGCATCAGGGTCTTTTCCAATGAGTCAACTCTTCGCATGAGGTGGCCAAAGTACTGCAGTTTCAGCTTTAGCATCAGTCCTTCTAAAGAAATCCCAGGGTTGATCTCCTTCAGAATGGACTGGTTGGATCTCCTTGCAGTCCAAGGGACTCTCAAGAGTCTTCTCCAACACCACAGTTCAAAAGCATCAATTCTTCAGCACTCAGCCTTCTTCACAGTCCAACTCTCACATCCGTACATGACTACTGGAAAAACCATAGCCTTGACTAGACGGACCTTAGTCGGCAAAGTAATGTCTCTGATTTTGAATATGCTATCTAGGTTGGTCATAGTCTAGCATATTATCATAACAGGTATCTTCACTAGACTCTAAAACTCTTTGGGTGCAAAGACCATGTTTTATTTATTTTTTATCCAAGCTACCTGACGTATTGCTTATCAGCAGATGTTTAATGAGTAAGTAAGTGAATGAATAAATGCAGGTATTCATAATAGAAGGAAACATAGGCTTGGGGATATCAATGAATAAATATGAGTTAGATATTTGCTTTTCAGTTCAAATATACAGATTGGGCATTTATGGTTTCTAAAATATACAATACCTTGTTTATTAGAAGATACAAAGATGGAAAAGGAAATAAACCTCATTGAGGTATAAGGCAAGTACTGTCCTATTGCAGTGAATGTGAAAATTAAAATGATTCCATGTACATGGGAATTAGGAAGAGTTTTTCTCCTGCTTTCTTTCCCCTATAGTACTTCATATTGTATAATTATTTAGCTGTTAATGTGATCAAGAAAAGCTTGTTGTGAGAAAGAGGTGGTGCTTGAAATTGTGAATATTGGATAGGTTTTGACAAGTGGCAGTTTGAAGGCAGGAGGATCTTCCAGGAAGCAAAATAAACTAGAGGTGTGTGTGCTAAGCTGCTCCTATTTGTGCCCGACTCTGGGAGACCCCATGGACCATAGCCTGCCAGGCTCCTCTGTCCATGGGATTCTCCAGGCAAGAATACTGGAGTGGGTTGCCATTTCCTCCTCCAGGGGATCTTCTCCACCTAGGGATTGAACCCACATCTCTTACATCTCCTGCATTGGCAGGCAAGTTCTTTACCACTAGCACCACCTGGGAAGTCCCAGACTAGAGGCAGAGGGTTGTACTATAAGAACCAGTGAACAGATGTTTGCTCTGAGGATATGGTGTATAGTAGTGGACTATTTTGAGGACTTTATTATGTAGAGTCTTGAATAGCAGGCTGAGGGATTTCAGTTTCATTTGGTTGTCAGTGAATGGAGGGGCCAACAGGAATTTTTGTATTCATAACCATTTGGTTTAGCCACATTTCTGTACAAAATAAAGAGGTCATGCTGAAGACCTTGAAGTGATACCATTTATCTTCTTCCCTTCAGTATGCTGTTTGGATTCTACCTCCAAAGTGAAAGTGAAAGCTGCTCACTCATGTCCAATTCTTTCTGACCCCATGGACTATAAAATCCATGAAATTCTCCAGAGCAGAATACTGGAGTGGGTAGTCATTCCCTTCTTAAGGGGATCTTCCTAACTCAGGGATCGAACTCAGGTCTACCTCATTGCAGGTGGATTCTTTACCATCTGAGCCACCAGGGAAGCCCTTGCCTTCAAAAGGAAGAAGTGAAAGAAAGTGAAGTCCTCAGTTGTGCCCGACTCTTTGTGACCCCATGGACAGTCCCTGTACCAAGCTCCTCCGTCCATGGGATTTCTAGGCAAGAGTACTGGAGTGGGTTGCCATTTCCTTCTCCAGGGAATCTTCCCAACCCAGGGATTGAACCCAGGTCTCCCTCATTGTAGACAGATGCTTTACCGTCTGAGCACCGGGGAAGTTTAAAGCCTGTCTCAAATCTGTCTACTTCTCTTCGTCTATACTGCTGCTACCCTAATCTCAGCTGCTGCCATTGTTCACCTGGTCTACTGTATTAGCCTTTTTATAAGTTTCTTTCTTCCAGAGGACCTTCTTTGTCTATTCTCCATACAGAAAAAGTGAAAACTGGAAGTGAGTTGCTCAGTCGTGTCCGACTGTTCTTGACCCTATGGACTATACAGTCCATGGAATTCTCCAGGCCAGAATACTAGAGTTCCCTTCTCCAGGGGATGTTCCTGACCCAGGAATCCAACTGGAGTCTCCTGCATTACAGGCGGATTCTTTACCAACTGAGCTACCAGGGAAGCCCATAGCCCTCTCCACCCGGAAGCCAGAGACATTGTTTTAAAGTATGCAGGATGTAACTTTATTTCTCTTAGCCACCTCGAGTGGTTTTGGTTAGATTTTGCATCTAGATGTCTTCTTGGTCATGTAAGCATACGAGTATAGTATGGTCCACACTATGTCTTCAGGCTCATCGTCTACCAAGTGAAGCCATGCTGGTCTCCTTTTAGTTCAGAGAGCTTTCCTGTCTTAGGTCCTTTGCCCATGTTTTTTTCTAAGAGTTTTCTTTATTTCAGCTTTTCACAAGACTTGCTTAAGCATTGTTTCTTCAATAAAGCCTTTCTAGACCTCTCTAAAAGATTTCTCAGGTGGTGCAGTGGTAAAGAAGCCACCTGCCAATGTAGGGGATGCAGAAAATGCAGGTTCAATCCTTGGATTGGGAAGGTCCCATAGAGAGGGCAACGGCAACCCACCCCAGTATTCTTGCCTGGGAAATCCCATGGAGAGGAGCCTGGTGGACTGCAGTCCATGGGGTTGCAAAGAGTCAGACTGAGCGTGCACGCCCACAGGACCTCTTATTTAAACAGATCGTTTTCCATTTAGGGCTTCCTTGGTGGCTCAGAGGTTTTCCATTTATTCTGGACCCTTAATTTCAGCAAGCTGCTTCTTAATATTACTTTTTATTATATAATTTTTTGTTTACTTGTGTATCATATACTGTTCCCTTTGTACATTTAGCTCCTTAATTTGAGAAATTTGTTTATTCTCTACTCCATCTGTCTCTATACTTAGAGTTTTTAGTAAATATTTGTTGGAAGAATGGGAATGAACCTCACTTCAAGCCTTCTTTCACTGTCCTTAAAAGAGTGTAGGGATGAACTGGCTTTGTTTGCTCTCCTCTGCATCCTCAGCTCCCCTTTCAGTGCTGACAAAAATAGATAGCTGGCAGTTGTCAACAAAGGACTAAAAACAATGAACCCCATATTCTTTATATTTGTATCTTGAGCACTTTAAAAATAGCCAATAGTGCAGATAATGTTATGTAATTAAAAGATTGGACATAATCAGTTCACTTTTTTTAATTAAAATTTTTTATACAATTTTTAAAGGTTCCTTTTCATTAACAGTTATTGCAAAATACCCTAAGCCTGTGTGACACCCAGCAGTTTGTGTCTCCCACTTCCCCACCCATATATCCAATTTACCTTTAATTGAATATGCCATCTCAAATAGCATAGTGGTTTATGAGTGTGGATTTAAGAACTGGCTCTCTGAGTTCTGGTTCTGTGGTCTACAAACTGTGTGAGCTTGGGCAAGTTATTTAATGTGCGTTAGTTTGCTCATCTGTCAAATAAGAATAGAATTGTCTTCACAGGATTATTATAAGGATTAAGTTAGTTAATATTTGTGAACCTTTTAAAATGAGGTCTGGCACTTGATAAACTTTATGAGCATAATGAGTAAAGAATTATTTATATGAGTTTACAAAACTGAATTTCTTAGAGAACATATACATATATATGTATATCTCAAAATGTAACTTTAGGATAGACCATTCTATTAATGATTCCAACATGTATTATTTTTACTGTAAACTTTTCTCTGTAACATATTCACTCTAAAATGATATAGGCATTATTGGTTAAGGGATTTGGGCCTGCTTCCACTCTTGTGCAGCTTTGATTTGTGACTCATTTCTTTATTAAAGATCAGGGATCTATCAGAGATTGTAAAGCAATGAATGACAGTTAATTATAATATACAGTATCTTTTTTTCAACACTTTAGTAAATCTTCACTTCAGAGCAACAGTTATCTTTAATTTGGCGCTTCCCTCTGCACATCAAAATCACTTGGGGAAATTATCAAAGCTTCACCCTTGGCTTAGTTAAGTGATAATCTCTGGCATAGGCCTGGGTATTGGTTTCCCCTGTTATTGTACTGTGTAGTTGAGATTGAAAACTGCTGCTTTTTAAAGTGTTGGTTTTTGGCAAATGATTCCTAAACTTTCTTGAAACTCAATACTCTTTAATTCTTTTGTTAGGAAACAGATTTCTGGGCTTCAGCTCAAATGTACCAAAGCTAAATTTTAGGGGAGAAGTCTCATTATCTCTGTGTTGATAATGACATTGGAAAATTCTTATCCAGCAAGTTAGAAACTCGATGTAGGGGAGAGATCACACGTAAGAGAACACTTATGGGGATTGGACCTACTTCTTGTAGTGAGAAGGAGAGGGTTTGGGTAGTTACTACAGTGCTAATTCACTACATTTTAAGAAGAGACGGAGGAAGAAGAAAATGTCAGCCTAAGGATAAGAATATAAATGACTGCCACTGATTCCTGTTTTATAACTAAAATAGGAATGGAATGTATGTTTTACTTTAGAAATTCACTTCAGTTTTCTTTTTTTTTTTGGTGTCCCTGGGTGGACCTAAAACTTTAGTTTTCTTTATTGAGTATAGAATATGTTTTGACAGCCACATGTTGTTTCAAACATAGGAAAATAGTGGGTGTCCACTTTTCTGATAGAACTTTATTTTTTCTTTGACAGCTATGAATTTTTTATGGAGAAATATGAAAGTATAAAGCATATAAATGTATATTTGACATAAAGGCTATAATTCTTAATATTTTCAGATATAACATAAATAGGTTTGATTGAAAACAGTGGTATAGAATGCTTGTTATTAACCTTCAGCTTTGCTGAGGCACATGCTGAAGTTTGACTTGGTGTGTTATGAAGTTGGGGTGTACTCTTACAGTGTAAGCCTTGCCAAATGTCTTACTTCCTTATCTTCACGCTACTCTTTTTTGTTCTGCACTCCTGGCACTTGTGCAGTAATTCTTCTAAAATTAATACAAACCTTTTTTTTTCTTTAAACTGGACCTACCCCACCAGCCAATCCCACAAGAGAAACAAGCTGTTCTTTCTGATAAAATTAGAGAAAATAAAGAATTCCAGAAAGTGACAGCTCTCAGCCCCCAGACAAGTTTCTTCTTTAGTTTTAGCTAGGTGGCAATTTTAAAGTTAATGAAATCACCTAATTTTTTAATAAATGTTCATTCCTCTGTTTTATTTAGAGATTGTGTGACAGTTTGAGGACTTGAGAATGCTGTGTGCTCTATTCAGTACCCAAATGTAAGAAGTCGATTGTGGTGGTTCATGACTTATGGAAAAGCAACAAGAATCATTTTGGATTTTTAAAATACTAGTGAAATAGGTCTGAGTGTGTCTTAAGTGTCTTAATTTTTAAGTTTTGTTTTAAGCTCAAGTGATTGCAAGAGTTATCTTTAAATAAGAGCCGTAGGTTCACTGTGTGTGTGTGTATGGTTTTTAAAAGTGTAAAAAACCTGAAACCTGTGATATGATTACAGTTTTATGTGAGACATCATAATTTATGTGATTAGTTTCCTCTAAAGTATCATGAAAATTAATATATTTCTATTGGTGAAAAATAAAACATTGTTTGGAAAGTAGGTGGTAGTAATAATGATGATCAATGTGTTTATACATATATATGTACTTTTTTTCCTTTTCTGAAGTTACATAGCAAACTTCTGGAGACAGAGCGCCAACTAGGAGAAGCTCATGGAAGGCTGAAGGAACAGAGACAGCTTTCAAGTGAAAAGTTGATGGATAAAAACAACAAGTGGCTGATCTACAACTCAAACTTTCTCGATTAGAAGAAGAGGTAAGCTCATGTTTCAGATGAGTTTGTTAGTACGTTTATTGATAGATTTGAAGTGAGTGAAGTTGCTCAGTCCTGTCCTACTTTGTGATCCCATGGACTATTGTCTACCAGGCTTCTCTGTCCATGGGATTTTCCGGCAAGAGTACTGGAGTGGGTTGCCATTTCCTTCTCCAGGGGATCTTCCTGACCCAGGGATCGAACCCAGGTCTCCTGCTTTGCAGGCAGATGCTTTATCTCTGAGCCACCAGGGATCTTAAATGTTGTTGTGTTTAACCTTTTTATGGTCATGAACTTCAATTGAATTTTCTTTAATTTGATAAAAGTTAAAACATCTCCAGTAAAAACATCCTATTATTAACTACATTAAGTCATTTTTGTTGTGATTGTATTCCCTCAAGTTCTCAACAAAAATGTACAAAGAAGGCTATCTTCAGCTTCAGGCAGGTTAAATCCTTGGGGGGAACCTGTTAGGCTGCTCAAGAGGAGTTTTTCTACCCAGGAAGGACCATTTCCTAATGAAATTGAAAAATGAACAGCTGCTGATAGCATTATTGACACATAGTTGGTGCATATAAAGTGAGTTTGTACTTAAGAATTTTCTCTTTTAAAAAAATTAAGCGTCCTAATTTTAATCTGTGGTTGCCAAAAATGGTGACTATTATTTGGTTCAAGTAAAAGGTATCATTAAACTGTGTCTTTTATTAGAATTGAACAAACACTGAGAGTTAAAATCTATAGCTGCATCAGAAGATTTTCTTCTAGACCCAAATATTAATGTGTAGATTTTGCTGTTGTTTCCTAATAAGTGACAATTATGATTATGAAAAAAAGTAAAACAGATATTGATACTGTTATTTAGATTATTACAAAAATTTGTATATAATTCCTTGATCATATTAGCATATGAAAACAATAAACTAAATGCCAACCTGGAGAAGGAATTTTATTCTTTTCAGGATGAGAATCTATTAAGAACAATTTCTTAAATTTTGAGGTTAAAATTCTATATGTAATGAGATACTGCTTTTAAAGTTATAATTTAATTTTCTATTCAGACTTGAGAATTGTGAGATTTGAAGTAATACCAGATGTTTCTATGATAGCATTATGCCCTTAAATTGTTAATTGACAGTCTACAATTTTTTTTTTTTAAGTTGAAGGAAAAAGTAACCAATTCCACAGAATTGCAGCATCAGTTAGATAAAACAAAGCAACAGCATCAAGAACAACAAGCTCTTCAACAAAGTACTACGGCAAAACTTCGAGAAGCTCAGGTAAACAGTATTTGAATTTTTAGCCTTTTAAACAAAGATGAACCAAGTCATTATTCTTTTGTTGTGGTGAAGCTGGATAATGCAAAGCACTTGATTATATAGAGTTTTGATGATTTTTAGTATCTGGATAATTGTAAAGTTCTTTTCCTTTGATGGCGATGTTGAAAAAATTTTCTAAATATAAAAAATTTACTATAAATATATTAAAATTTATATAAAATTATTAAAATTCTTTTAAAAAGAAATTAATTGACACTAAAAATAAGATATTTAGATTGTTATTTATGCATAATACATTATTATTTATTAAAAATGACTTCTGAAAAATTAGAAAATGACAAATAAATTTCTTAGTTTAATTAACTCAGTAAAATATAACATTCTGTATTTCCTGTGATGGAACTTACTATTTATTGGCCATGTCTTTCCCTGTTTCAGCACTGTCATATGAACATTAGAATTATAGGAATGTAAGTGATTGAGTTAAATTTGTACAGATTCTATAGTATAGCTCAAAAAATTAAAAGAAGTTAAATTTTTGTTTTGATATGGGGAGAGGAAGATGGTACCAAAATGTTTGAAATGAATTTGACATTGATTTATTCTGTAGCCTTCATTAATTCCTTGAATATTATGGAGCACTATGTGTCAGGCACTGTGGTAAGCACTAAAATTAGAGTGCCAAGTCAGACACAGTGCCTGCTTTCTGGGAAATGGCAACTAATGATATGCAAGCTAATGCTGGAGTTGAAAGGAGGCAGGAGGTAATATGCCTGTCTTTCTTGTCTGTCTTTGGATAGTGGCATGGAGTCAGGTGGATAGAGATCCAAATATTATATTCATTTATTTGTTCTTTCATTCAGTCAACAAATATATATTAATGTCTCCTCTTAGCCATGGAAGTGATTTTGTGCATATGGCGGCAGAGAAAACAGACAAAAATGTCTGTTCTTGTGGAGCTTAGTGAGGAAGACAAACAGTAACCAAGGTAAATAGGCAAAATATATAGTGTGTTAGATGTGGTAAGTGGTATGGAGATAAGGGTAAGTGGTATGGGAAAAAGGGATGCGGAGTAGGAAATATCTGGGGAGCTGGAGGTGGGCTGCATGGTTAGATAGGGTTGCTAGGGAAGGCCTCTGTGAAAGATGAAAGATCTAAAGGAAGGGAGGGTGTGAGCCATGTGGATATCTGAGAGAAGAGCATCAGTACTTTAAAAGACCCTGAGGCAGAAGTTCTTAGGAACATCAAGAAGCCAGTGAGTAGAGTGGTGTGAGTGATGAGAGAGAGAGAGGGGGCACATTCGTAGAGATCATAAGGGATCAGAACATGTCGAGCTTCATTAGTAATTTTAAAGATTTTATTATGAGTGAGATGAGAAATCATTGGAGGGTTCTGAGCAGTGGAATAGCATGATGATACTTATAATTTCACAGGATTACTTTGACCACTGTATTGAGAGTAGACCATAGGGACGCATGACTGGAACAAATAAATGAGCTAAGAGACTGCTTTAAAAATGAAGAGATGGTGTGGCTTGGAACAGAGTGTAAACAGTGCAAGGAGTGAAAATTAGTCAGGTTCTAGATACACTTTTAAAGGTAAGGCTGACATATTTACTGATAGATTGATATGGGGCACCGACAGAGAAACCAAAGATGATTCTAGGGATTTTGGCTTGGCTGGTTGGCAGGAGGGAGGTCAAACAAGATGAAGACTGGGAATCCTTTGGATTTGGCAACATGGGTCATTGGTGACACTGATAAAGAGAAATTTGTAAAAGGAAAGAAATTTAAATGTGAATTACATAAAGACTGGGCAGAAACTGGAGTGGAACTTCATCTAGGAAGTGATTCTTCCTTAAAAACCAGAGATACTTGAATATGTTTATAGTCTAGGACAAAGGGGCTGGTAGAGTGGGGATAATTGAGGGTACTGGAGAATAGAAGGTGACTGAAGGAATAAGGTATTAATACACTGTGATGTCACCGATAACAATGGGTGGTAGTAAATTCAAACTTAGCCTCTGAAGGATATATTTGGAAGACTGAGGAAAGGTATATATATGTGTGTGTGTGTGTGTGTGTATGTACATATATGTGCTGTGCTTGGTTACTCAGTTGTGTCCAACTCTTTGTAACCCATGGACTGTAGCCCACCAGGCTCCTCTGTCCACGGGGGATTCTCCAGGCAAGAATACTGGAGTGGGTTGTCATGCCCTCCAGGGGATCTTCCCAACCCAGGAATGGAACTGGGGTCTCCTGCATTGCAGGTGGATTCTTTACCTGCTGAACTATCTGGGAAGCCCGTTTGTGTGTGTGTGTGTGTGTGTGTGTGTGTGTGTGTGTGTTTTATTCATTTATTTATTGAGTATAATTGACTTAGTGTTAGTTTCACATGTATAGTGAAGTGATTCAGTATTCTCTTCTCCCCCCTCACTGTATATATACACACAGATACATATATATAAAATCTATAACATATAATAGATTTTACATATAGTTTATATATGTGTACACATATGGTTTATCAAGGTCTTTTCCTTTATAGATTATTACATAATTTTGAGTATAGTTGCCTGTGCTATAAGTAGGTTCTTGTTGGTTATCTGTTTTATTTATGTTGTTGTTCAGTCGCCATGTTGTGCCTGACTCTTTGTGACCTATTGGATTTCAGCATGCCAGGCCTCTCTGTCCCTCGTCATCTCCCAGAATCTGCCCAAGTTCATGTCTGTTGAGTTGGTGATGCCATCCAACCATCCTCTATCCCCTCTTCTCCTTCTACCTTCAATCTTAACCAGCAGTAGAGTCTTTTCCGTGAGTTGGCTGTTCACATCAGGTGGCCAAAGTATTGGAGCTTCAGCATCAGTCTTTCCAAATAGTATTCAGGATTGATTTCCTTTAGGATTGACTGGTTTGATCTCCTCAGTGTCCAAGGGCTTCTCAAGAGTGTTCTTCAGCACCATAGTTCAAAAACATCAATTCTTTGGCGCTCTGTCTTCTTTATGGTCTAACTCTCACATCCATACATGACTACTGGAAAGACTGTAGCCCTGATTATACAGACCTTTATTGGCAAACCGATATCTCTGCTTTTTAATATGCTGTCTAGACTTGTCATAGCTTTCCTTCCAAGAAGCAGTTGTCTTCTAATTTCATGGCTGCAGTCAACCTCCACAGTACTTTCAGAGCCCAGCAAGAGGAAATCTGTCACTGCTTCCACCTTTTCCCCTTTTGCTTCTTGACCCACATACAGGTTTCTCAGGAGACAGGCAAGATGGTCTGGTATTCCCATCTCTTTAAGAGTTTTCCATGGTTTGTTATAATCCACACAGTCACAGGCTTTATAGCATAGTCAATGAAACAGAAGTAGATGGTATTTTTCTGGAATTCCTTTGCTTTCTCTATGATCCAGAAAATGTTGGCAGTTTGATTTCTGGTTCCTCTGCCTTTTCTGAACCCAGCTTGTACATGTGGAAGTTCTTGGTTTACATATTGCTGAAGCCTAGCTTGAAGGATTTTGAGCATAATTTTACTAGCATGGAAAGTGAGCACAATTGTCTGGTATTTTTAACATTTTTAATACTGCCCTACTTGAGAATTGGGATGAAGATTGACCTTTTCCATTCCTGTGGCCACTGCTGGGTTTTCCAAATTTGCTGACATATTGAGTGCAGCACTTTAATAATATCATCTTTGAGGATTTTAAATGGCCCTGCTGGAATTCCATCACCTCCACTAGCTTTATTGGCAGCAATGCTTTCCAAGGCCCATTTGACTTCACACTCCAGCTCTAGGTGAGTTCTTGCACCATCTTGGTTAACCAGGTCATTAAATCTTCTTTGTACAGTTCTTCTATGTATTCTTGCCGTCTCTTCTTGATCTCTTCTACTTCTATTGGTTTTTCTTGTTTCCGTCCTTTATGGTTCCCATCTTTGCATGCAATGTCCCTTTGGTATCTCCAATTTTCTTGAAGAAATCTGCAGTCTTTGGCCTTCTGTTGTTTTCCTCTATTTCTTAGCATTGTTTACTGAAGAAGGGCACCTTGTCTCTCCTTGCTTTTCTCTGGAACTCTGCATTCATTTGGATATACTTTTCCCTTTCTCACTTGCTTTTCACTTCTCGTCTTTCCTCAGCTATTTGTAAAGCTTCCTCAAACTACCACTTTACTTCTTGCACTTCTTTTTCTTTGGGATGATTTCCCTGACTGGCCTAGTGCCTAGTAGTTTTTTCTGCTTTCTTTAGTTTAAGACTGAATTTTGCTAGAAGTTGTTCATGATCTGAGCCACAGTCAGCTCCAGATCTTGTTTTTGCTGACTATATAGAGCTTCTTCATCTTCAGTGGCAAAGAATGTAATCAGTCTAATTTCATTATTGACCATCTGGTGATGTCCATGCGTAGACTCATCTCTTGTGTTGTTGAAAAAGGGTATTTGCTATCACCAGTGCATTCTCTTGGCAGAATTCTGTTAGCCTTTGCCCTGCTTCATTTTGTACTCCAAGCCAAACTTGCCTGTTACTCCAGGTATCTCTTGACTTCTACTTTTGCATTCCAGTCCCCTCTGATGAATAGGACATCATCTTTTGGTGGTAGTTCTAGGCTGTCTTGTAGGTTTTCATAGACCTGATCAGCTTCTTTGGCATCAGTGGTTGGGGCATAGACCTGGATTACTGTGATGTTGAATCGTTTGCCTTGGAAATGAACTGAGATCATTCTGTTGTTTTTGAGTTTGCATCCAAGTACTGCATTTCAGACTCTTGTTGATTATGAGGGCTACCCTGTCAGGGAACATTTAACTTTAGAATTCCTGTTGTTGTTTTCTGTTTCTCATGAACCCTCTGTTCCTTATCAGTTCCTGGTAGACAGGAACAAGTGGAGTGGCATGCTGTTCCCAGGACTAAGGTCATGGGATGGAATGCATGCATGGATTTCCTTCAGTAACCTATTACCCTAAGGAAAAACTGTTTAGTCATGACCCTCTTACTCAAGATATGGATTGTCTTCTGGCCTTATGATGATTGTTGTTCCTTGTTGTTACCTTGGTGACGGTTGATAGACGTCTGGTTTTTGTTCTTTATTTTTTTGAGTCCTTGTAGAACTATATATATACTCACACAAACATGATTAAAGCACCCTTGTTACACCAGAACCTGGATCCCTGTGTCTGTCTTTCTGGCTAGTTCTCTGGAGCGTGGAAGCATGTCGAGCTCACTTGCCTGCCTGGGCTTTCAAGACCTCCCTAAGAGGGTGCCCTGTGCCTTCGTGAGTGGCACAAGCCCTGTTCTAGGGCTTTATTGGAGTTCCACGTAACCCAGGGAATACTGGTCTCTTTCTCTCTCTATATTTTTCTTTCTCATCGTCAACTCTGATCCGCCAAGTTCTGGTCCATTAATGGACTGTTGCTGCTGCTGCTGCTAAGCCACGTCAGTCGTGTCTGACTCTGTGACCCCATGGATGGTACCCAACAGGCTCCTCTGTCCCTGGGATTCTGCAGGCAAGAATACTAGAATGGGTTGCCATTTCCTTCTCTAATGCATGAAAGTGAAAAATGAAAGTGAAGTCGCTCAGTCATGTCTGACTCTTCTGCACTACCCCATTTCTTCTATGAGATTCTTGCCAACAGTAGTAGATAATATTGGTCATCTGAATTAAATTTGCCCATTCTCATCCATTTTAGTTCGCTTACTCCTAAGATGTTGATGTTTACTCTATTGCCATCTCCCCATCTCCTTGTCCATGTCCAATCTACCTTGATTCATGGACCTAACATTCCAGTTTCCTATGCAATACTGTTCTTTACAGCATGACATTTTACTTTCATCACCAGACACCTTGCAGCTGAGCGTCATGCCTGCTTTGGCCCAGCTGCTTCGTTTTCTCCTGGAGCTATTAGTAGTTGTCTTCTGCTCTTCCCCAGTAGCATATTTGACACCTTCTGACCAGGGAGACTCATCTTCTGATGTCATATCGTTTTGCTTTTTTATACAGTTCATGGGGTTATCATGGCAAGAATACTGGAGTGATTTGCCATCCCCCCTCCAGTGGGCCACGTTTTGGCATTATATATTATTTCATTATATTATATATGTAATTTCATAGGTAAGGTGAAGAAAAATCATGGTAGAGCATTCCTGAAGATAACCCCTCCCGTCCTTGGATAAAGTTGGAATGGTAATAGTTGAATTTTAGGTAGGCTGAGATTATTAGAGATTAAACTTTTAAGTTGGTGTTCAGGGGTATATTAAGGACGAAAATTCCACTCAGTGATAGGAATGAAAAAATGATTCCGAGTATGTAATAGAGGTTGGAGTCTAGAAATCTGTGGTGGCATCAGTCTATGTAGCTTTGTGATTTTGCTGTAATACTACTTAGAAATGTAGGTGTGAAGAAAACAGATTGCAACACTGATCTAAGGATTGGGCTTTTTTGGGGTGGCTCTTTTGGCAATTTGTGGATAAAAGGAAATGGAGAATGTAGATGAAAGAATAGTTAAGGTAGTTCATATCTATATATGAGGTTCAGGGAGAAAAGCTAGGTATATACTAGATAAGCTAGAAGAAAATTGAGGTTAATGTCTCTTTGAAGAGCAAAAATGAGGTCATGAAATTGGAAGACAGTTAGGAAGTTGTGATCACAGAGTAGGAGAGTTGACATATTTTTATCTAGAACAGTTTCAGGTGATTTAGAAGATCCTGCATATGGGTGATTGAGTAGAATGGGTAAAGGTCCAGGAATTAAGATGTTGTGAATGTTGAAGCTGTGTTCTTAATTCTCTGTGTATTTTGTATTTCCCAGGAAATTGGCAGAAACTGGGATTGAGAAAAAGACTAAATCAGGTCTCAAGTCTTCAGTGAAGAGGTAGGGATTCTTAGATGATGGCAACACAGCATAGACATAGAAAATGAATGCATAATTCCAAGAGCAGCTTAAACTTTTTATTTGAGGGAGAGATTAATGGCGGTGAGAAAAAAAATCTAGAAAGTCAACCTCTTCTGCTTGCCCAGTAGAACAGTCCTTACATATCAGAGAGGGCTGATAGGGAATTGGCACCTGTACAGGGAGAACCAAATTTCAGTTTGGAAATAGAGTGATAGTTCTAGAAAAAGCTTAGGCCTGGAGCTGTGGTTCCAGATTAGTGGATTGTGCAGAGAGGGGTCTTAGTGGCAGGAACAGAGGATGAGAGCAGAGAGATGAGGTTGCTTTTCATTGTTTTGTGATTGAAACTTCGAGGATGAGAAGCGTGTTTGAAAGTGACTGATCTCACCTGTTTTACTGTTGGCGCATATTGTTGAGGGTACCAGCTGGTTGCTGGCTCTGTCTCAGCAAGGTAGTGTGGGCTGCTGTGAAGTTTGCAGAAGGGTTCGTTAGGGCCTTTTCTGAGTAGAGGCTCTCTGACTCTCATTTGGCTCTCTTAGAATGATTAAGGCAGAGGCAGAGGCTGTGACTCAGATAGCTCTCAACATGAATGAGTGTTGTTCTGGGTGTGGTGGGCTACTGTAGGTACAACATGGAGGCCCTTGGTAAAGTGAAAAAGAGGGATCCCTTAATGTAGCTATAGAAGAGTCCAATTGGATGTTGAAATGAGCCTTCATGAGTGTATATACATTAAAATTCAATCACTTATTTTTCTGTTCACGTATGTCTTGGATACATTGATGAATAAAACAGACAAAAATCTTAACCTTCTTGGAGTCTACATTCTTGTGACAAGGTAGAGGCAGATAAACATGAAAAATAAGTGAATTATTTAGTGTGTTATAAGATAAGTGCTATGGAAAGAAAAACTGTTTACTAGAGGGAGTATTGGTTGGTTGGTTGATTTAGTCACTAAGTCGTGTCTAACTCTTGTGACCCCATGGTCTATAACCCGCCAGGCTCTCTGCCCATGGGATTCTCCAGGCAAGAATAGTGGAGTGGGTTGCCATTTCCTTCTCCAGAGGGAATATTGGGAAAGGCTGCAATTTAAAATGTGATGATCATGGTAGGTATGATTGAGAAGGTGGCATTTGAGCAAACATCTGAAGGAGAGAGAATGAGCCATTTGACTTTTGGGGGAAGTGTGCCGGGTAGAAGAGATGATTAGTGCAAAGGTTCCAAGGTGAAAGTGTGCTTGGTGTGATTAGGAATAATGAGAAGTCCCATGTTTCTCAAAATGGATTAAACAAGAATTGGAGCAGATGGTGAAGCCAGAGTGTTAGAGTAAAAATGTGTAGTAAGAAGGTTTTTATTGGTTGTTAAATTCTAGTTTATTATCAGTAATGTAGGTTTTATTATTAAATATGTAGTTCTAGTTATGTAAGTTTGCCATGTTAAAATGTAATGATTAGTAAAAAAAAAAAAATGTAACACTGAGAGTTTGAATCTTAAAATTTATTATCAGTCATTTTGTTTGAGGAATAACTTTTAAGTTCTCTATCCTTAAGGCAGTAGTTTTTAATTCTTTACAGAATGATTTGGAACAAGTACTACGTCAAATTGGTGATAAGGACCAGAAGATCCAGAACCTTGAAGCCTTATTACAGAAGAGCAAAGAAAATATTTCTTTACTAGAAAAGGAGAGAGAAGATCTTTATGCAAAAATTCAGGCTGGTGAGGGAGAGACTGCTGTTCTTAACCAATTACAGGAAAAAAACCATACATTACAAGAGCAAGTAAGCTTGTCAAGTGAATTCTGTTTCTAAAATTTACTCTTATCTCTCTAAATCTTACTAAGTGCTTTATCTAAATCACTCTTCTATTATTTTTAGTACTTTTAAATTTATTTTGTATTTCTGACAAATATTCATTTACCTCAAAGGTGGGTTGCTATTGTAGTGAAACCAAGTTAGCATGCTTTGATGAGAAAATTCTCAGTTCATGTCCCAGGATGTAATTTATCACCTGTGTGACCATGAGCAAACATTTCACTCTGTTGGCTCCTTTTAAAAGTATAGTTAGCTCATATTGAAAAGTTATTAATAATATGCTATCTCATGGCATTTTGTGATTTGGAAAAAAGTGAGTAACAAAATATTAACTGAACTACTAATCAAGTGTTAGTTGTTACTGTGTTACTGGTTAATATCTAGGCTTAGTGGTTACCTATATTTTAATGATGTATGTTTTTGGAATACATAGCTAATAATAATTTTGGTAACTAGTTGCCTTATTCTAACATCTGTATGTTAGTTTAAATGAAGCTTATAAAATTTAGCTTAATACATTTTCAGACTGTAAAGAATAGTCGCTTACCAAATAGTCACTTTTTGGAAAGAATTGTCCAATAAGGGAATTGTAATTATCTAAATGAGAAAGTATTAAAGAATAAGTCATTTCAGTTTTCTAATTCAAGTATTAGAATATAACACAAGTTTTTTCCTCCAGGTTTCAAAGTTATCCTTAGTTACCAGTTTAGACTAGTTTTTGGTTGAAAGTTGCATGCAAATTAACATTGCTTATTATACAAACATGATCAGAAAAGTGTATACAATTTTGAAGAAAGAATAAATAATGTACTTCTGCTTCTGGCCATGTTGGAGTAACTGATATCTCTTTAGTCCTCACACTATAAACAACTGGGAAAGTGGAAAAAACTGTGTAAAACTAGTTTTCAGACATTGTACAACAAATGCACAGGGTTTTCATCCCTGAGAGAAGAGAAGCAAGTGAAGTGAGCCTTTTGACCATTCCAACTTTTGACCTGGAGACAGTTTTCAGACTGGTGCAGGGTGAGGGAATCCAAGGAAAGCACAGTGGTCTCACTGAACTAAAGCATGAGAGATTTGAAATTCAGGGAGATTGAACTCAAATTTGCAGACAGAATGTCAGAGAGGAGGGAACAATGTAGATATAAAGGTCCAGAAATCTGCGTAGGGATTTGCTTGAACCTTTAGCTGAATGCTAAGCTTTACACTCTTAAGGAGAGATTCCATGAGGCCAGACATGAACAGTTGTTAGGAGCTGCAACTTAAAAATGATCAGAATTCAGAGAGCTTCGGAGAAGGCAATGGCACCCCACTCCAGTACTCTTGCCTGGAAAATCTCATAGATGGAGGAGACTGGAAGGCTGCAGTTCATGGGGTCACAAAGAGTTGGATACGACTAAGCGACTTCACTTTCACTTTCACTTTCATGCATTGGAGAAGGAAATGGCAACCCACTCCAGTGTTCTTGCTTGGAGAATCCCAGGGATGGGGGAGCCTGGTGGGCTGCTGTCTGTGGGGTCACACAGAGTTGGACACGACTGAAGCGACAGGAGCAGCAGAGAGCTTGGAAACATTCAGGTCTTAACCAGTCAGAAAAGAAAGACACTTTGGGGCATTCAGGAGAAACCCTAGTAATGTCACACTTTAGAATTAAAGCCGAATTAGCCCTAGAGTAAAAGCTAGTGTACATAAGCATGGGAATGAGCCTGAAAAGGATCCAGCTGAACCACAAGTATATTAATTGCCTCCTGGAGCAAAATTCAATATTCTTTGAAAGAAGACAACAAATTTCAGACTTGTCATAAAAAAATTACTGGATAACACAAAATGGAAAACATATGAGCTATAAGTAAGAGAAAAGTGATTCAATGGAAATAAAACCTGAAATGGGAGAGGATAGAGTCATCAGATAAGTACTTTAACACAGCTTTTAAAATATATGGATATAAAGAAAAAAACAAATAGAAGTGGAAACAAAAAAAGCGAACTTTTTAGAGGTTAAAAAAATACCTAAAATGAAAATTTCACTGAATGAATATATTAAGTGGAAAAAACAGTATCAGTGACCATTAAGACAAAGTAATTGAAACTGTCCACAATGAAGCCCAGAGAGACAAAAGACTGGGGTAAAAAATGAAGAGTGCCTTAGTGACCTGTAGGACAGCAATATGTAGTCTAGGATATATATATGTTTGTGTGTGTATGGTGTATACATGTGTGTGTGTGTATAATTTGTGTCAAAGAAAAATGTTTATAGAATAATGACTGAAAAATTGTAAAGCTGATTAAAAATATGAAAGCACAGATTCAAGAAACTCATGAATTTCAACCAGAGTACCCCAAAGAAACATCGGATGAGTTGGATTTCACCTAAATTAAAAACAGATGCTCTTCAAAAGACATCATTACAAAAATAAAAGCTAAGACACAGACTGGGAGAAAACAGGTGTAGAACATATATCTGACAATTGAGAAACATCCAGAATATAAAAAGAACTTTTAATACTTAGCTCAGTGATTATCTGGGGCCAGAGATGAGTGGAGGGTATTGAGTGCATGAAGAAGCTTTTGGGGGTAATCATAAAGTTTTCTTGCTTGTTTGTTTTTGATGGTTAAATGAATGTATGTATTGATCAACTCCCCTCAAACTGTATAATTGAATTGCATAAATTGTATTTAAATTATAGTTCAGTAGAGATGGTTTTAAAAATGGTAAGAATCTCTGAATCTGATGTTGTTATGATTCTGAGAGGTTATATTTACTTATTTTTGGAAAAATGTGAATAATTTTTCTTGAAAAACAAAGTTGAGATAATCTATCCTAGAGTATTTTAACATTCTTATGGTGCTTACATTTGGGTTTCTTCTTCATTCTTCTTATATCATTTGTGACCTTCATAATTAGAACCTTGCTTATTGATAGGTAACTCAGCTAACAGAGAAGCTGAAGAATCAGTCAGAAAGCCATAAACAAGCCCAGGAGAATTTGCATGACCAGGTGCAGGAGCAGAAGGCACATCTTAGAGCTGCACAAGACCGTGTCCTTTCCCTAGAATCCAGCATCAGTGAATTAAATAGTCAGTTAAATGAAAGCAAGGAGAAGGTTTCCCAGCTTGATATACAGGTAATATTGCATTGTGCAACTTGTTTGTATGAATAAAACACCAATTTTAAGCTATCACATTTAAATTGTTTTTCTTTCTGCCTCTCCATCCTCTGCCTTACTTATTAATTGAAAAAATAGAAATAGGAATTAAAGTTGTGTGCGGACAGTTTGTTGACTTTCCTGTTTATCTTTCTCCCTACCAGAGTTTTTTACTTTTCTCTTTTTCCATGAGGCCCTTACTACTGTTTTTGAAGTTCAAAGTAGTTTGTTGTTATACCATTAGATTTCTGTTACAGATGTTTGAATTTATTTTGAATTTGATTTTTAAATTTTACTTTAAATGTTTGATTTAATAAAAAAAAAAACCACCCAAAACTTTAGGGGATTCCATGGTTGTCCAGTGGTTAGGACTTGGCACTTTCACTGTTGAGGCCCAGATTCAATCCCTGGTTGGGAAACTAAAATCCCTCAAGCTGCATGTGCAGCCAAAAAATATATAGTACAATTATGTATTTTAATATGTTTTCTTTCAGAGGCCAGTATGGAAGCCTTGCTCAGTGAGTCAGTCACGGGGTGGGAATTAAGATATATTTCTTTCTCCATTCTCATCATTGTTTTTTTTATTCTATACTACAATAGAGAAAGTTTTAGAAACATTTCTAAGCCTTAATTTTCTTTATTTTAGGAGAATAATTCCATTAAAACCAGAAATAATACAATAACAAGTATAAGAATTTGGAAAAAAGAGGATACACCTTTCTTTTTAAAATTTATTAGATGAATTACAGATAATTCAATATGTGGATGTCCAATTTAAGAGAGAAAGGAGTGTTTTGGTGTTCTATAGGGACATTTTTTACATTGGAGAAGGCAATGGCAACCCACTCCAGTACTCTTGCCTGGAGAATCCCATGGATGGAGGAGCATGGTAGGCTGCAGTCCATGGGGTTGCTAAGAGTTGGACACGACTGAGCAACTTCACTTTTCACTTCCATGCATTGGAGAAGGAAATGGCAACCCACTCTAGTGTTCTTGCCTGGAGAATCCCAGGGACAGAGGAGCCTGTTGGGTGCCGTCTATGGGGTCACACAGAGTCGGACACGACTGATGTGACTTAGCAGCAGCAGCAGCAGAACATTATTAGGAGTATTCTCCCCTATTCATTCCTGTTTGGAGGATTATCACGTACTTATTTTTAATGTCTAAATTTTTCTTTTCTGCTGAAAGATTTAATTTTAAAATTAACAAGAAAGGTATTTTACACTCATCAAGCGGAAACCAAGAACTAAATACAAATTAAATGAGTTGTACATTTTGTTACAGGTTAAAGCCAAAACTGAATTATTGCTATCAGCAGAAGCAGCAAAAACTGCTCAAAGAGCAGATCTTCAGAATCATTTGGACACAGCCCAAAATGCATTACAAGATAAACAGCAGGTAGGAGAACTTGATGCAGTTTCCTATCATAACCTAATGTTTTGGTAGATAAATTAACTGGAAAAATATGTGAAAATTATACTTTCATATAATATTGTGATTGACTTGCTTATTCTCCTTAGTTTCTCCTTGAGTTCAGAACCATTTAGTAGAATATGCAGGAGTTAGAGACAGATGGAGATAAAATATAACCTTTGGGAATTCCCTGGCAGTGAGTGGTTAAGACTTGGTGCTTTCGTTATGGTGGCCCGGGTTCAGTCCCTGCTTGGGGAACTAATAATCCTGCAAACTGTGAGGTGCAGCCAAAAAAAGAGAAGTACGTTATTTATGTTCTTAATAAAGTTCAACTTGTGCAGTTGTGGTCGAGCTTCTTAATACTGTCTTTCTCCCATAATAGAGACCTTGGTGTGATGAAATATTTACTCCTAATTTTTGAATTGTTTCTTCATCCTGTTAAGTGGCAATGACTGGGAAAGAGAGACAGACTTCCACACCTGTTTTAAGTGGACAGTCAGGCGGTCACCCAGGTATACTTAACTCTTGGCAGGAAAAGAGCAGCATGTATTCCATTTCAATTATAAGAGTTACTACTCTTTTCCTGGAGGTAGGAGTAAAAGTGGGGCTAGAAAGAATACCAGAGTTACTCTTCTCAATACTTCTGATAGAAAAAAGCTTCCTACTTCAGAATCCAAGGTTAAAATGCTGGTAGATTTTTCTTATCTTTGACCAGGTAGGAATTTTAAAATTTACTTTTTACTTGAGAAGCAATACTGGTTGTTGATTAAAAGTTTTATTAATAATATAGTAGTATATATCAAGTTAATAAAACCTTTCTCTATATTTACCTTTAACTGCAATCCATTTTTCTCCTTTCCATGGAAATTTTGCTTTTAAGTTTGGTATATATTCTTCCAGACTTCTGTAAACATTGAAGAAAAAATATGTGTGTGTGTGTACACATACAGGTCTTTTTGTTTTATATACATGGTATCACTATGTATGTTGTTCTACAACTTGGTTTTTACTTTACATTATTGCTAAACACATCTATAATGTATTTTCTAAGTATTAGATCAGTGCCAGAAAGTATAATGGAAAAAGGATGTATAAGAGTAACCACATAAAAGTTGAAATTTTTATTTGCCCAAAATATTACTAGCAAAATTCTAAACCAAGTAGCAAAATAATAGAACATTTTCTGAAATATGTCTGATGAAAGATTGATATTTTTGTTTAAAACATTTTTACATAAGTAAATGAATCTACCAAAAGAAGTAAAAGATCAAAACTATATTAGGAAATCTTCATATTCATTAAGAAATAATTGCAAATTAGGACAGTAGGTAAACTGTTTGAAAGGCTAGAGATGGTATAGAAGAACAAGTCACTTCCACATGTTGCTTGCAGTTCAACTCTTTGATGGTAGTAGGGAAAGCTGGTTGGCAATATATTTAAGACCTTTAAGATTTTTCATATTCTTAATCTCACTTTTAGTCCTTTACCCTAGGGAAATAATCATAGTTTTAAGGATGGTGTTTGCGTCTCTGTTGGAAAGGTTTGTAGCAATCCAAGAATACAGCCGAGGGTATTTGGCTAAACAATGATCTATATGAATAAAATAGAAATTTACGCAGTCATGTATAATGATAGTTTGGAAGATAATGTCACAGTTTTATGATGCTTTGTTATAAAAACAAAGGAAGTTACAGTAACATTGTAAACTGATATCCTTTATCTGAAAAATAGAAATAAAGAAATAGAAACTAACATACAGAAAAGTCTAGAAGGAAAGTTATCAAAACATAATAGTATCTATGGGCAGTGGATTTCCTAATAATCCTTATTTTTTTGCTCTGCAATTAGATATTCCAAGTCAATTGAACAAGTATTATAATGTAATCAATGTAATTAAAAATATTTTAAAAAATGGTATCTTGAACACTGAAAATATTTATAGTATAAAAGCGTTACTTTGTTATTAGCCTACTTAATATCCTGTTGTATCTTTTGGCTTCTAAAATAAATCTTCCTAGAAAAAGTTATTGAGCTATTATGTGTATAAACAGAGTGTGTACAACTTCAGCTCAGGTCCTTTATGTTGATGGGTAAATGTAATCTCAAATATATTATTAGGCTTATTTATGGTCTTTCTCAAAATACTTTATTAAACTTAAGAGTTCTCTGCTTTACTTTGAGCGAACATTTGGGCACTACAGCAGAGTAAACCTTACTAAAGTTGTCTTTAATTACACTTTCTATAGGAGTTAAATAAGATCGCTACTCAGTTGGATCAGGTCACTACAAAGTTGCAGGAGAAGCAAGAACATTGCAGTCAGCTGGAAAGTCATCTTAAAGAACATAAAGAGAAAAATCTGTCTTTAGAACAGAAAACTGAAGAATTAGAAGGTCAAATCAAGGTTTGTATAAAAAACTAGCCATATTTTCTGTTGCTATAACAATGGAAGTTGATGATCTAGAAGGAATCCAAGGTTTTAAATTTGCAAGTGAAGGTCAAGCTGTGATATAAAAATTGTTTGTAATTTTTCATGTCTTAATTTTGAATTCCACCTTTACTTTTAATTTCTTCACTAATGGATGGCTTTGCAAATAGCAGTTAACATATATACTGGTTCCACTGTAATGTGTAAGTGTTTCAGAGAGACAGCCATATCTACTATATAATTTCAGGAAACTTATTTTTGTTGTTGTGAAGTCTCTTCTACCTCATAATTCCTATCTCTTTCCTTCCTTATTCCAATATAATACTCGGTTATGGTATATTTCTTCCAAAAGGGTACATTTATACCCTTTGGATTTTATTTTCTGTTAATGTTATTAAAATTTTCACTATGGTAAACTGTTTTTCTTTAACTCAACTCAGGTGAAAGTGTTGATTTATATTAAAGAAATTAAATAACTATATATATTAGAGAAGGATTAGACCTGAGTCCTTTGCTCTTTGAATTAGAACTACTATAAGTTAAACAAATTTTTCAAGTTACTATATGTGAAATTGACACCTTCACAGTCAGATGAAGCACTTGTGTACAATTGTAGAATCGTGGGCTGTGTGTATGTATGGATGTGCATGGAAGAAGAAAATTACAGTTCTATTTATGGGTTCCCTTTTTTTTATGGTCAGTAATAACAGTATGACAGATTACATGGTATAATGATTGAAAAGAACAGAAAGTTTTTTTGTCTATTTGTTTTTAGTTGAAGGGCATGTAATGAGAATTCTGTTTGAGTATCTTGTTGTTGTTGTTTAGTCACTAAGTCGTGTCCAACTCTCTGCAACCCCAGGGACTGCAACACGCCAGGCTCCTCTGTCCTTCACTGTCTCCTGGAGTTTGCTCAAATTCATATCCGGTGCTATCTATCCATCTCATCCTCTGCCGCCCCTTCTCCTTTTGCCTAGTCTTTCCCAGCATTAGGGTCTTTTCCAGTAAGTCGGCTTTACATATCGGGTGGCTAAGGTATTGGAACTTCAGCATCAGTCCTTCCAATGAATATTCAGGGTTGATTTACTTTAGGATTGGCTGGTTTGATCTCCTTGCAGTCCAAAGGACTTTCAAGAGTCTTCTCCAGCACCATAATTTGAAAGCATCAATTCTTCGGCACTCAGCCTTCTTCATCATCCAGCTTTTCACATATATAATGTGACTGCTGGAAAAACTATAGCTTTGACTATATGGACCTTTGTCAGCAAAGTGATTTCTCTGCTTTTTACACTGTCTAGGTTTGTATAGCTTTCCTTCCAAGGAGCAAGCATCTTTGAATTTCATGGCTGCAGTCATGGTCTGTAGTGATTTTGGAGCCCAAGAAAAAAAATCTATCACTGCTTCCACTTTTCCCCTTCTATTTGCCATGCAGTGATGGAACTAGATGCCATGATCTTGGTTTTCTGAATGCTGAGTTTTAAGCCAGCTTTTTCACTCTCCTCTTTCACCTCATCAAGAGGCTCTTTAGTTCCTCTTCACTTTTTGCCATTAGAGTGGTATCATCTGCATATCTGAGGTTGTTGATATTTCTTTTGGCAATCTTGATTCCAGCTTGTGATTCATCCATCCTGGCATTTTTTATGATGTGCTCTCCGTATACGTTAAACAAGCAGGGTGACAGCATACAGCCTTGTATACTCCTTTCCCAATTTTGAACCGTCAGTTGTTCCACGTGAGGTTCCTACTGTCGCTTCTTGACCTCCTTACAGGTTTCTCAGGAGATAGGTTAGGTGGTCTGGTATTCCCATCTCTTTAAGAATTTTCCACAGTTGTGTTCCCACAAAGGTTTTAGTATAGTCAATGAAGCAGTAGTAGATGTTTTTCTGGAACTCCTCCCTTGCTTTCTCTAAGATCCAACAAATGTTGGCAATTTGATGACTGGTTCCTTTGCCTTTTCTAAACCCAGGTTGAATATCTGGAAGTTCTTGTTCCACGAACTACTGAAGCCTAGCTTGAAGGATGTTGAGCATAACCTTCCTAGCATGTGAACGAGCACAATTGTATGGCAGTTTGAACATTCTTTGGCATTGCCCTTCTTTGGGATTGGAATGAAAACTGACCTTTTCCAGTCCTGGACCTTTGGACTTATGGACTACAGACCTTTGTCAGCAAAGTGATGTCTCTGCTTTTTAATATGGTGTCTAGGTTTGTCATAGCTTTCCTTCTAAGGGGCAAGCATCTTTGAATTTCGTGTCTGCAGTCACTGTCCATAGTGATTTTGGAGCCCGGGAAAATAAAGTCTGTCTTTGTTTCTACTTTTTCCCTTTCTGTTTGCATGAAGTGATTGATTGGATGACATGATCTTCATTTTTTGAATGTTGAGTTTTAAGCCAGCTTTTTCACTCTTCTCTTTTACCTTCATCAAGAGGTATTTAGTTCCTCTTCACTTTCTGCAATTAGAGTGATATCATCTGCATATCTTTGGTTGGTGATATTTCTCCCACAATCTTGATTGCAGCTTGTGAGTCATCCAGCCTGGCATTTCGTATGATGTATTCTGCAAATAAGTTAAATAAGCAGAGTGACAATATACAACCTGTGGTACTCCTTTCCCAGTTATAGTTATTAAGAAAATGCATTGTTTATAGACGTTCAAACTATATTCAACAATCTGATTTTGTAAATTTGTAAAAATAGTTATATGTATATATATATATGAGATAGAAGCCACACTGTGAAGAATAATAATCTCTAAACAAAGAGATTATAGATGCCAAATCCGAATTTAATTGGCTTTATATTTATGGTCAAGAGGTATTAATGAGAAGGACGACATGACAACTCCATTTTAGTTTTGAATATTTATAGTTATATTAGTGGTGTTAACTGAATATAAAAGATTATAAAGTTTAATTGGGCCCTTTGTTTTTTCATACTTGAGTTAATAACTTATTCAAGTAATAAATATAATTATTTTAAGTTTATTCTCTTATTCAGTTCATTTTAAAAGTTAAAACTTAGTGACTGTCTCTCATACATAAAGTCTGCTACTAGATCTTCTGAAAGATTTCAAGGTAAATGGCTCCTTTATTCAATAATGAGTTTAGAATGTGTTTTTTGTTATTAACACAAATATTTTTGTTTGTTAACATTAGTTTGAATATAAACTAATGTTGTAATGTTTAATAGATAATTGTTGACATTAAAATGGTTTTATATTTCTGCCATAGAAACTAGAAGCTGATATGCTTGAAGTTAAAGCAAGCAAGGAGCAAGCTTTGCAGGGTCTACAACAACAGAGACAGCTGAACTCAGATTTAGAGCTTCGAGCCACAGAATTGAGTAAACAACTTGAAATGGAGAAAGAAACGTAAGCTAAACTACTTATGGGAGAGGATTATAAACTAAGTATTAAATTTTCATAAGATTTCAATTTTTCTATTACAGTGCTAAAGATTTACCTTGTAAACTGCTGATATTAATGTGAATGAAAAATAAAGCCATCACAATTTGGTTTGTTTAACCATCCTATTTGGATGGCTTGTATCCAGTCACATTTCAGTAGACTTTTTCTTTAAAGGCCAAATATGGAGTTGACAGACTAGATCTCTGTCAAGAGGGTGAGGGTTTTTGACTGTCAGTAGTAAAGATGGAAATTGATAGCCTGGGAAAGGTGCCTTTCAGGGAAATGAAATTAAAATCCATCAAAGTTGATAATTAAGTTGTTTTGCACCTTCATGGTTTCATCTTTATTTTGGGAGTGGTGACAACACATTTTTGTTTTCATGTCTAGTAAATTGGGTCCTGATATTGTGAATGTGAGGATATATAGATGCATTTTGTGCCTTAAATGGCATTTCTTGTGATTCAACATATGTAATTTCCAATGTTCTAGGTATTTGGGGAGTACATCTGATCCTTTTTTTTTTTTAAATAATTCTAGTTTATTCATTTATTTTTGGCTCTGCTGGGTGTTCGTTGCTGCATGGGCTTTCTCTAGCTGTGGTGAGTGGGGGTTACTCTCTAGTTGCAGTACTCGAGTTTCTAACTGCGGTGGCTTGTCTTGTTGCGGAGCACGGACTGTAGGCTGCACGCAGGTTTGTTAGTTGGCGGTTGCAGCTCCTGGGCTCTAGAGCCCTGGTGCAACATTTGTGGTGCACAGGCTTAGTTGCTCAGGGGCATGTGGGATCTTCCTGGATCAAGAATCGAGCAGGCGGATTCTTTTACCACTGAGCTACCACGGAAGCCCACATCTGATCCTTTGTATCACCTACTAAGTGATTGATCACCTCTGAAACCCAGTCATGTGACTGTAAAGATGACCTTTGAGGTGGTACTTGTTCTCTTTTCTGAGGCCCCTTTGGGCCCAGTAGTTCTTTACAGTGAGAACTTTCTGTTTCTCGTAAGGTTTTTTTTTTTTTTTTTTTTTTTTTTTTTTATTTTGCCTTTACGTTTTATGCAGCCATCTTTTATTGGGGTCCTGCACTTTTAGAGCACTAAGAGAGGAGGACTGGGCGAATGTATCTGAGGTTTGACCACACCCCACCCCTGGCCACAGGACTCAGCCCAAGTAATGGGGTACAGGGCCCCCCTTTCTCAAGGACCACCTATACTGCATGCAGCTCTCTCTCTCCAGTTTCCATCTTATAATATATTTTCATTACTCTGCAGTTTGTGTTTTCAAATATCCTTTGTGATTTTTTTTTTCTCTATGGGTTACTGAGAAGTATATTGTTTACTTTTCAACTATTCAGGGTTTTTCTAGATATCTTACCGTTACTGGTTTCTAATTTAATTCCATTGTGGTTATAGGACATACTTAGTAAAATTCTGACATTTCAAACTCTCTTATTTATGGAACAATGTATGGTTTATCTTGGTTAAGTTTCCTTGTGCACATCTGTGTTTTGTCGGGTAAAGTGTTCTGTAAATACCAGTTAGGTTAAGGTGGTTGATATTGTTCTAATCCTCTGTATCCTTGCCACTGTTTTCTCTGGTTGTTTCTATCAGTTTTTGAGAAAGGGGTGTTAAGGTTTCTCAGGTTATGGATTTATTTATTACTTCCTTTAGTGACCTTTAAAAAAAATAAACTAAGTTTTACCATCACTATGCAACCTTTATTTCTTTAGGCCTTCTTTGATTCACATAGTCTTATGATTTTATAATAATTATTTACAGGAAAGTTAAGTAGCACAGTAAATATATCAAGTTCCAATTTTAGGGTTGCTTGACAGGGATTTTAGCTATATTAAAATGGTCAAGCAATATTCATACAATAGCTTTTCTGTCTAGACCTTTAAATATCAGTGACGTATAGGATCCTGTGAATGTACTTCATATGTTTTAGCTACTTTTTTTGAAAGTAAAAGTAAGTTTCTGGGGCTAAAAGTTAGAAAATTTCAAGGTATATATGCAGTTTTGCTATTAATACCCAACTTCAATTATGTGGCTGGTACATCTTTTAATAACCTTTCCTTAATATAGTGAATTTATAAAAAGTATATTGGAAATAGTATGCATTCTAGAAATGTTACTTTGTTGGTTTTATTTTCATTTTAAAAAATGGTTAATCTCTAATGTGTGCTTTTCTTTTGCTATATAATATGCATTTTATTCATTTTACGAAAACAAAGTTTTAAACTTTCTTAAGCAATATCTTCATTTCTTTATTTTTTTTTGAGTTTTTTAAAAACTTTTTATTATATATTGGGGTATAGCTGGATTGGGCTTCCCTGGTGGCTCAGAGGTTAAAGCGTCTGCCTCCAATGCGGGAGACCTGGGTTCAGTCCCTGGGTCGGGAAGATCCCCTGGAGAAGGAAATGGCAATCCACTCCAGTATTCTTGCCTGGAGAATCCCATGGACAGAGTACATTACAGTCCATGGGGTCGCAAAGAGTCGGACACGACTGAGCAACTTCACCTTCACCTTCAGCTGGATTAACAAAAAAATGTGATAGTTTCAAATGAACAGCAAAGGAACTCAGCTATACATATACATGTATCCATTCCCCCCCATTTCTTCATTCGTACAACTTTTCTGTTTTATAAAAAATTGAAGTATAGTTGTTTTATAGTATCAACTATAGTTAGTTTGTTAGGTTAGTTTCAGGTTCTTGAAACTTCTTAATTCATTCAGGTGTAGAAAATTTATGTTAGAGGACAAATGATAAGTCTCTTAACATAATATACTAGGCTCTAGAATTAAAGTAAAATCTTGTCTTTCCTCCATGTTTGCTTAAACTTGTTATCATTTGTTCCCTAAAATAATTTTTCTACACCTGAATGAATTAAGAAATTTTAAGAATCTGAAACTAACATGATACTATAAATCAACTATACTTCAATTTTTAAAAAAATGGAAAAGTTGAGGAAATGAGTTAGAAAGATTTTCCTGATTGAGCTTCCCTGGTGGCTCAGATGGTAAAAAAAATCTGCTTGCAATACTGAAGACCTGAATTCTATCTCTGGGTCAGGAAGATCCTCTGGAGAAGGAAATGGCAACCTATTCCAGAATTCTGTCTGGCAAATCCTATGGACAGAGGAGCCTAGCAGGCTACAGTCCATGGGGTTGCAAGGACTCAGACAGGACTGAGTGACTAACACTTTTCATTTTTCCTGGTTATCTTATGTGTGTTGAAGTTTAGGACATGTCAAATACCCAATGTGTTTTATTTTTTCAAGTAAAGATGCAAATTTCTTTGTCCTTGGGGGCAACATAATAAATCAGTTCTTTAGGCTACATGGAACAGTATTTCCGGCTATCAGAGACTAGATGGTTTGCTGTATGCCCACATTTCTTCAGGGATACACTGTGGTTAGATAAGACTGGATTAAATCATAGGTTTAGATGGTCTTGGCTTTAGCACTAATTTATTTGACTTGAAGAAAACCATCCTCATCTCTTAAATGACCAGATCAGATGTTCTAAGGCATTTTTTGTTTGTGTGGTTTTATGACATTAAATTATTAGTTTTACTTCTTAACTACAGAAGAAAGTTTTAAAACTCAATTTATTAATGTGAATGGTAGATTAGAAATGACAAATTACGCATTATTAAAGAAATTGTTTCTTAAATATTTAGAGTATGTAATACAAAGTTGGATCTACAGAAGAAATCTGAAGCGCTTGAAAATACTAAGCAAATGCTTACCAAGCAAGAAGAAGAAAAAACAATCCTTAAACAAGAAATTGAAAATTTAAATCAAGATGCAAAGACGCAGCACAAGGAACTGAATGAGAGGATTCAAACAGCAGTAACAGAACTACAAAAAGCGAAGATGGAGAAAGAATCTCTAGTAGCAGAGCTTTCTGCAACAAAAGAGAAATTATCAAAAGTTTCTGATTCTTTGAAGAACTCGAAAAGTGAATTTGAAAAAGAAAATCAGAAGGGAAAAGCTGTTATATTAGATTTGGTTAGTTGTTTATGTTTATTTTCTTAGGTAGAAATGATTTCTATTTAAAACCTACTGCCTTTTCTGCTTAATTCACTGTTGATTTGTCACCTGTGTTTAAATGATCTTAAGTGGTGTTATGAGAAGGAAATGGAGATTACTTAACCTGAGAAAAAGATATTGGTGCTTGTGTATGTAATTTTCCAGTGGCCCAGAAAGTTTTCAGTTGAATATATATTCTTTCCCTGTTGAGTACCTGATGCTAGATTTGGGGAGGACTGCAGCACGTCTGTCCTTTGAGACCCGTCTGCAGAGAATATAGCTACTAATTGAAATGTTTTTCACCTGACTATAAAAAAAAAGAAAGACGACCAGAAAGATCTTAATGACTTCTAACTCTGGTGCTATAAACTTTCTGATTCTTTATATAATTTTCTAAAACTCTAGATCATTCCATGTCTTAGAGATATTGTAAATAATATTTAAACTATAGAGAAAAACATCTTGAGTCTCAGAAAATACTTATAGGGCAGTGTATCCTCAGAAATATTTTAATGCAGAATAACATGGAATAACAGCAAAAGTAAAATTATTTTGTTCTTAGTATAAAGGTCAGTGAAAGTGTTGAGCATAAAAAGCATGATTTTCATATGTTACTTTTATGTTCTGTTTGGAAAAAATATCTGTATATCTTCCCTCTTAAGTTGTATGGGATTATTTTATTGTTTCCATACTTTAAAAAATTTCCCTCCATTTTTTTGAAGCCCATTATTCTACTTTTAAAATAGCATAAGTTAGTTAATTGTGTAACATAAAAATGTTTCCAAAATATTCTAAAATCTTGTCTAAATATTATTGAAAGTATTTATTGTGACTATTGGATAATAGAAACTCTTAGCCTCTCTCCCCATTTACTGCTATAATATTTGCCTGTTTTTATTACTGAAATGAATGATTTTATCCCATCTTAAATCATCAATGATTCTAGTTTATTTCTTTTTGTGGATCTTACTAAGCTTGTAAACCTAAATTCTTAAATTTACTACAAATATTTTCTGCATAATGTAGTTTCCACTTTTTTAGGAGAAAACTTGCAAAGAATTAAAGCATCAGCTTCAAGTACAGACAGAAAGCCTGCATAAGGAACAGAATGAAATGAAAAAGTCACTGAAAAAGAAAAGGAGGTAAGATTTTCTATAACAGAAATATGTAAAGCATAATAAGGTTTTATATTTTCAAAATATTTTCACAGTAGATTCTTAAGTCAAAGGATTTCCTTTGGGTTCTACCAACTGCTAAAAAGATTTAAGCTAAATTATAATAAAAGACCCAAAATAAAGGATTATAATAATAAAATAATTATACTTAATATATTGAGTCAACTAACTAGAGTTATTTAATTAAATTATCAAAGTTAAGGAGCATTAGTATGGATAAAAAAGTCTTCATAGATTTTCCATAGAAATGACATTTAAGTGCTCTTAATTTACATTTATGTTAATGGAATATTTGATAATGGTTATATAACAAGTGATTGTTATATAATTACAATTAAGTTTATATTGTTATATAATAATCACAGTTAAGTGATTGTTCTGTGGTTAATGCTTCTATTGTTCTCCATCAAAACAAATGAATAAAGAAATGGATATATATTATTATTCTTCTCTGAGGATAACCTCTAGCAGCTAGAGTCCAGGCATGCAGCTTTCTAGGGATCTGATTTGATAAAGCAGCAAAACGTCACCCAGCAAGTCTTCAGTGTGACGATGCTCTGGTTGTTGATTGAAAGAAGACATCTGTGCTTTATATGCCAGGCACAGTGGCAGAATTATGGTGATGTAGTGCCCAGGCTGTAAATCCAGATTGTCCAAACTTATTTCCTGACTGTGCCAATTATTAGCTATGCTGTCTTGACTTCTCTCAGGCAGGTGACTCATCTCTCTGTGCTCCAGTTTCCTCAGCAGTAAGATGGGGCCGATAGTGGAATCATAGCACTATTGTGAGAAATAAATGGGTTAATGCATATCAGAGTGCTTAGAATACCAAATGTAACCAAATAAATGGTCAGGGGTTAGCTATTACTTTATCATTGGTTATCATAACAATCATCAGTATTGTTAACACTACTTGACTCCTGTTTTGCAGGAAATATTTCCCTTTGTATTGGCAATAAGCTGAAACATCCATAACATAGCACTGAAACTTTTCAAAAGTAACTTTGAGTGGTTAATTGCTCAAATTAGGTCTTTAATGAAATATGCATAAAACATGAAAATATGGCTTTGGTTGGAAGGATGAGATGTAGTGTAGTTCACCTTAGCCACAGAAAAACCTCAGTGTGATTTCTATATGATAATTAATTTTGAACAGAAATGTATCCTAATAAATTATGAAAACAGGTAGTAGCAAAATATGCCTTAAATCTCTAAATGAGGACATGATTGTGTGGTTTAGACAGATACTAAAGATGTTTGCCAAAATTTTGGTTTTATCGTACTTAATATGAAGCTGTCCTTTCTGATTCACTTTGACTAGCAGACTCAGTTAGCATTTTTAAAATTTTATTTTACTTTTTTTGGCCCCAGGGTGCTGCTTGCAGGGATCTTGAACCCAGGCCTGGCAGTGAAAGTGCTGAGTCCTGACCACTGGACCACCAAAGAATTCAGTTAGCATTTTGAGAATATTCAACACAGTAGACATTTCAGCAATCTAAAGATTGTTGATTTTCCCTTTTCTGTGATATAAGAGAATACCAATGCTGTGCATTTGCAAGCTCTGTCTCAATGTATAAGTTAAAAAGGAAGGCAAGATTAAACAAATAGCGATCAGTCCATAGTCTGATACAGTAGTGAATAGTGTCAGTTATGAAAGGTCCATGAGGGCAGGGATTTTTCTTTTTGGTTTACTACTGAATATTTGTGCTCAATGGACTCAGTAGTTTCTACTTAGTGATGCTTAATAGGTAATCCATAAATGTGTGTTGAATGGAGAAATGAATGCTGAACAGATTGTATTTTCTTTTAGACTTCTCATCAGTTGAAGTTGGAACTCAGTTCCATGCAGGGACAAGTCATACAGGCCCAGAATAGCTTAAAACAAAAGGAAAAAGAAGAACAACAGCTTCAGAGTAACATAAATGAGTTAAAGCAATTGACTGAACAGAAGAGAAAGCAAATTGAAACACTCCAAGGAGAAGTTAAAATTGCTGTTCACAGAAGGTAATGATATGATATTTGTTTACTTTTTATGAGAAGAAAAACTTTTAAGTTAAAATAACCGTATGATAGTTAACACAAATGAGTTGCAACAAGGAAAATTTTACATATATGCCCAAATTTTCTTTAAAAGTATAATGCACTTAATTATATGATTAAATATCTGTCTAGATTGCCATTCACTATAACTAATGTTGTTATAAAATCTTGGCACTAATCATTTGTGTGATAGACCTAAAACTGCCTTTTTGTAAAATAACATGTAACAATGTTAAGAGACTAATTTATACACCATTTATAGTATATTAGAAAATTTTAAGGAATTTAAACGTGTTATTCTTATTAATGGAAATAACCAAGAATAAAAATCACAAAGATATTTAAATATTCAGTAGTATAGGTTTCATATAGTTTTTTTAAGTTGTATCATAATGGTTTGTTTCCAAACCTATGCTAATTTATTATTAAACATCTGTCATTCTTAAGTGTTTTAATACTTGTCCAGAACAAGAGTTGATAAAAGTGGATTGAGCTTAATATTTGAACAAAAGGAGGTTTTTCCCAGTGTTGATATGTACATATTAATTCATCTAGGGAGAAGAAAGATATAATATCCCTAGCATGTGAAACAAAGTATATCATGTTATTAATAGTTGGCTTGTCATATTACTAGAGGGGAAAAAAAAAACCCACGAATACATATTTTATGTTGATCACTTTTTATAATGATTATTATGGCCACTTTACAAAAGAATAATTTTCTTATAACACAAACAGGAGTAGACAAATTTGTCTACTATTTTGTGTCTACTATTTTGTGTTATCATATATATAATCATACATCAGGATGTAATTATCACAGTGTGTATTTTGTTCTATAATTTGACGTCTTGAGATCATTTTTCCCCCCACAAATCTAGTAGCCTGATATTCAAGTTTTTCTTAGATATTCATTTATATATCATGATTTAGTAAATTAAAAAAAAAAGCCAACAACTATTTTTGGTACATTTTCTATTAATTATTATAGTAAGATTGCTTCCAGATTTATAATTAATGTATTTTGCCAGTACTGTCCATGGCTTTATTAAATGGTGGTTCAGTCAGTAAAGAATCCGCCTGCAGTGTGGGTGAAAGATCCCCTGGAGGAGGACATGTCAACCCACTCCAGTATTCTTGTCTGGAGAATCCCCTTGGATGGAGGAGCCTGGTGGGCTGCAGTACATGGGGTCGCAAAGTCGGACACAACTGGGCGACAGCACATTAAATAACATCTTCAGGATTTTGAGACTTAGAGGAAATGCTTTTATTGGTAGTTGTCTTGTGTGGGACTGTTACAATGAAAATATCACAGACTAGATGGCTTAAATGATAAGCATTTATTTTTCATAGTCTGGAGACTGGAAAGTTGAAGATCAAGGCATCTGGCATGTTGAGTGTCTGGTGAGGGCCCACTCTCTGGCTTGTAGACAGCTGTCTTCTTGTTGTATCCTTATATGACTGAGAGAGTGCATCTCTTCTTGTAAGCCCACTAATCCCATTCATGAGGGCTCTACCTTAACGACTGCCAAAGACCCCTACATGCAGATGCCATCATTTGATCTAGGCTTCAGCTTGAATTTTTGGGAGTCACCAATATTCATAGCAGTAGTTACTTTGTATTAGTATATAGATGCTAGAAAAGGAACACCTTTAACTCAGGAGAGACATTTTGGGGGGAGTATTGAGTGGATAGCCAGTCTCTGTAAATTAGACTTGGAATTTGGAGTACCTAGAGAATCATTGAAAGGCAATAATAATTTGGTTTTATTGAGGGAATAGTGGGGAAAGAAGATACATTTTAGAGCCAAGTAAATCTGAATTCAAAATCTGTGTAACACACGTCAGGTTTATGGTCACAGGAAAGGGCTCCATCATTTGAGCTTAAAGAAAATGAGGTCATGGAGTTGTAAAGACTGAGATAATGTATTTAAAGTACCTAATATTATGCCCAGTGCCGTGCAGAAGCTAAATAACTGTTGGATGTTATATATAAGTATGCAGACTATGATTGAGGAGCGTCAGTGTGCGTGGTAGACCGTTCAGTGACGGTCTATAGACATTTTTCACTGGGCTGCAGTGAAATAGGAAAAAGGATACACACACATACATTTTTTAATGTGACTGAGTCACAAATAAAGGATTGAGCAAGGCTGTAAGTCATCAGTTCCTGTGCTAGGAAACCTGATGTGGGAACACATGAATAGGCTATGGCCCATGTTCTCATGCAGCCTATATAATTAATGAGGAAGCAGATACCTAAAGAAAACGGTAATAAAAAGGAGAGTGGGGAAAAATTAGAACTCCGTGGGAATTTTGACTCATTTTCTAGAGGAGCTAGCATTTAAACTGTGTCTTTGAAGATTATTATAATGCTGAAAGATTAAAAAAGAAGGGAATTAGATATTTAAAAGGAGAGTAAATATTAGCAAAGTTTGCAAAGCTTAAATGTCGTTATAGAAGATTTGCTGTTGGAATACACGGTAAGTGGAGAAGTGAGGAGAGAGAAGGCTGTAGAATTGGATGAAGTCATTCTGTCTTTGTAACCTGTTTTTGGCGCGCATACTATTTTAAGTAACTATTGTATGTTTCAGACAGAACTTGAGAATAAACTACAGCAGCAGTCAATGCAAGCAGCACAGGAACTTGCAGCAGAGAAACAAAAAATATCAGTGTTACAAAACACCTATGAAAAAAGTCAGGAAAATCTAAAACAGCTTCAGTCTGATTTCTATGGGAAGGAATCTGAACTACTTGCCACAAGGCAGGATCTTAAGGTATAGTGAATTATGTCATAAAAACCAATAAACTTGTTTATAGACAATCATTAAAGGACTGATTTGAATCCAAATGGGCATTAAAAGTCTTAGTATTTGTGAAATATCATGCTTTTTATTATTATTTTTGGAGAAACATGCTTTTTAAAAATTAGTTTATATGATAAAATATATAGTAAATATAGGCATTTAAAAATAACATCTTTAATAGTGAAATAATTTGGAAATACACTAGTTGCTACATTGCTTATCTAAGGACTTTGCTGCATTAAAAAAAAAAATTAACTGCTGTTAGAAAATCTGAGTTTTAAATGTAAACCACTTGTGAAAATGTAAGCAGATTCAATATTGACTTTGTCAACTTCCCAAGACTATTGTAATGCATAATGTTAAAATTAGGAGATTATAGCTCAAAGTAAACTTAAATTATCTAAACATATATGGATACTTTGGCCTTGGCAATACTGTTGGATTAGATGAAGTATCATTTTTACTAAAATGACGGATATACAAAAAGGGTAAATAATTTTTATGTAGCATTATCAGTTGTCTAAGGGAAATGGAACATTTGTATTCTCTCACAGAAGGTTGAATCAGTTCTTTCTTTTTTGCCACAGTGAAATTAGTATGCCTTTTGATTCTTTTCTGTGTCTGGATTTTTGTTTCTTTGCTTAATTTAAAATGCTTTATGGAAAAATTCCATTGAAAATCACAGAATATTTTTATATATAATATATAAATACATGATGTCTATACTTTATTCATAGGCTCCTATAGGGAAGGCTTTATGAAGGAGGGAGAACTTGCCCTGATCCTGAAAGACAAGAATTTGAATACAGAGTCTGAGAAAGATCAGTTCACTCAGGAGACACTGAGAAAGGGAGTAGCAGGGGGACCCAGCAAAGCCAGGAGGTAGTCACCATAATTGACTTGTGTGTGGACTTCAAAATTAAAAGGACTGGGCTTAGACTGTGTGGTACCTTAGATGCCTAGCAAGGGTGACTGGCTGGACTTTATGTTGGGTTGGAGGTAGCAGGGAATGAAGAGTCTAAGCAGAGGAGTAAAAGGAAGTGGATATATCTTAACCCGGAAGTGGTTTACAGACAGCTTGGTTTGGATCTGGTGTAAACTAGTGCTGGGAGGATTAATTAAGAGGCTGTCTCCCTTTCTTCCTCGTAACTCCAGTAATCTAGCTGTGAGTTGATTAGGACTGGAGTTAAGATGGAATAGAAGAGATTAGTTGGAGAGAGAAGATGAAACAAAAGGGTGAATAATATAGAGTGCAAGGGAGTGGAGGAATCAGTGGTAACTAGTGATCTGACAAAGCAACAGGAGATTGGGGAAAAGAATTTCCATAGGGCCAAACAGTAGATATTTATATGTGTGTGTGTGTGTGTGTGTATATATATATATATATATATATATATTTCAAAATTAGCAAGAGTTTGTTTTTTTTTTTTAATACCACCTGACATTTAGAAAGCATCTTATTATATTCTCTTTATTTTCTTTTTTTCCCTTTACAACACTATTAAAAGTCAGGGAAGGTTGTTGAAAAGTCTGGACTTTATCCTTTCGGCAGGCGGGAATCACTGAAAAGATTTGTTTGAATTTGCATTTTAAGCCAATGTGGCTGAATGTGGGGATGAGAGAGGAGACTGCAGTAATCCAAGTGCAGATGATGGTGGCTTTGCTGGTAGAATAAGGATGGACAATGTGAATGAATTTGATGGACATTTAGGTGAAAGAAAAGTTGCAACCTAATGACTGATTTAAAAATCTTCAGAAAATCTTTTTCTTCATATGGATGTGTCATTTACCAAAGAACATAATATAATAACAAGACTTAGATCTTTCAGATCAGTATTTTTTCATTAAGCCAGCAATTATTTTTTTATGCCTGAAAGCTATAAAATCATGTTCTAATTTATACATGAAAGAAAAATTCAAATGTAAACATGGGTAAGAGAAAGACAGGGATAAGGCTGCTGTGGAGTTTAAACGACTGTTGAGAGGCTGTGGATAGACACTCTGTACCAAAGCTTTCTTTTGCAGATGAAACTGAGGCCCCCCTTGGTTGGTGACAGGCCTAGTGTTTGCACAGTAACAGAACCATGACTGGATCTCAGCTCTTCAGACTTTTTTTCTTTTATCATCATTTCACTAGAAATTTTTTTCATAAGACAGGGTATTGACAGATTCTATGCTAATCCTTCCAAAATGACATCTGAACTATTACAAATCCTCAGAAAGTTCAAGTGATATTTATAGGCCAAAATAAGGGATCAGCATTCTTTTTCTTTTGCTTCTGTGATTATTAAATGATCTTGTGTAAAAGAGAGAAAGGGAGAGGTTCAGAACCTTGTAACATGACACCTAATCAAGACTGCCATCTGTGAGCTGATGGTGTTCGCCAAGACACCAGTAGAATGGAAGCTGAGCTGGCTTGATCTATGCCTTTAGCCCCATCTGCTGGATTATTTATGAAGTACCAAAGTTTGTTGACTGGATATTTTAAATTGGCTTTGCTGGGTGCTATTCTTTGATGTTCAGGAAAGGTAGAAGTGGAATTTAACTAAAATTTGCACCCTCAGTGAAGTGAAAACTCTAGGATAAAAAGTTTACATCTTCTTAGCATAGTACTATTCCTTATGTCATTTCACCCAGGCATCAAGAAAATGTAATAACTAAAAATTTTTAAAGGTTTATGTTGAAAGAAAAAAGGGAAAAATTGTTAAACAGACTGAAAAAATAATAGCTACCATGGAACAGTGCAGAAAATGTTTTTTTGCTGCACTGAATTGGGGTATTCAGGATCAGGGTGGTGCTTGATCTGCTCAGGGATTTGCTTATTCCAGTGGCAGTGGGTGAGTTGAAGATAACCCCAGTAAACCATCATAGTGAGATGGAGTTCTCCAAGGGAAAAGATGCTAAGCAGATGAAAATAGTGTAGGCTGCAGCAGAAAAGATAAAAGGAGTGTTTAAAACGGCAGTATACTGCTGAATGTCATAGATGAATATCCAGAGGCAAGTAGAACAGTATGTCTTGGCTCAGAAAAGAGTAGTGCAGAATTTTAGCTTGACTTTAAAGATTTAGTCATTAGGATTCTGTGAGTTCCAAATTTTATAGGCTGTTATTTAGAACATGGGCATTTTGGAATTCTTGTGCTTTTAGGCTCGAGCAAGAATTGGTATTCCTTAACGCTAGCTCAGGACCTAATTACAGTTGTGTAGACCTATTGGCTAGGCTTTGACAAATTTTATTTTTTCCTCTGAAAACACTCTCACCCTTTGTGATACTTAAAGTCAGTCCCACATGCCTGTGGAACTTTCTTTAAACATTCCACAGAGAACATTCACACTCATTTTTCTGTGCATCTGGCACATAGCAGATGCCTGTACAACTTTGATTTTACACTCTGGTTCTGTTTTCCAGGCTACATGGTCAGCTTCTTTTACTGTTGTCTGTTTTCCAGGCTACATGGGCCATCTTTTACTGTCCTGTCTACCTTAGTAGTATATTCAATTAATGCTTAGCTGCTTGATTAGTAAAGGACTAGTGACTTTAGGTCTTTCCCCAAAAGGAAGCGTTATGGTTCTTAGTGTTCTACTGGAAGCTATTGAAAATGGAAATTTAATTAGAAAAGACTTCTGAACTATTTCTAAGGAATAATCTCTTTCAGGAAGGTTAAGTCCTTTAAATAAGGTTTTCATTCATTTTTCATCTATCCTTTATTGAATGCTTTTTTTCAAAATTTTTAATTTTGTATTGGAGAATAGCCAATTAATAATGTCATGATAGTTTCAGGTGGACAGCAGAGTGACCTAGCCATTGTTGTTGTTCAGTTGGGTCCGACTCTTTGTGACCCCATGGACTGCAGTACATCAGGCCTCCCTGTCCATCACCAACTCCCGGAGCTTGCTCAAACTCATGTCCATGATGAGTCGGTGGTGCCATCCAACCATCTCATCCTCCGTCTGCCCCTTCTCCTTCTGCCTTCAATCTTTCCCAGCATCATGGTCTTTTCTAGTGAATCGACTCTTCACGTCAGGTGGCTATTGAATGCTTACTATAGCCAACCTTAGACAAAAGTGATTCCTCCTGAATTATATCTTCTGCCTTTTTTACAAAGAAACTATACCTCCAAGATAAGAAAGATAAGTTTTTTCTAGATGGCAGAAGAACATCTTAGAATTATTTCCCTTAGCAGCCGAGAGTGGCAAAGTTCCTGCCATTTTCCATTCCCCACCTGTTACCACAACTACCCCCAAATCAAAACCTAGTATGTCAAAAAACTTGTTCTTTTCCCCAGCTTCAGCTTCTTGAAATATCCGGCCTTCGTATAGTTGTTAACTATGGACTATGTTAACCGACAGTGCTACTTACACCACACAGATGAGAACTTAAGTGGATGGGGTGATGGCCTTGTCAGAAGTAGAGCCTCTAATGTCTGGTTGACTTTCCTATTTTAGTTCACTTGATCAGATTGGTGATTTAAAATACATTTTCCTCCCAAGATAAAAAAGCTTATCTATTAAATAAAGCTTTTAGTATGCCAAGGGTCATCATAGATCCTACAAAACATGTATGTATATATAATCTTTGTTACTCTTTTTAAATTGCCTTTTTTTTTTTTCATGTCTCTCCATATATTCTAACTATGTTCTTTGAGTGTTTGATATGGTTCCTACTTATTTGGTATTCTTTATATCACTTAGCCAGTAAATACTTAACAGATCATTTTTAAATTATTTCTTTCCATTATGTTTATGCATAACTGTCATATATATTAACCATTATGTTTCTGTTGAAATTTACTAAAAATGACATAATAATTTGGTGAAATTGTTTTTATAAGTCTGTAGAAGAGAAGCTTTCTCTAGCACAGGAGGATTTGATATCAAACAGAAATCAAATTGGAAACCAAAATAAATTGATTCAAGAACTGAAGACCACCAAGACTACCTTGGAGCAAGATTTAGCAAAGAAAGAACAGCAATTGAAGGAACAGAATAAAGCACTACAAGATATGCAAAAAGAAAAGGTATTTTATTTTCTGACTAAATCTAGAATCTTAGAGTTATAATGGGTATAGAGATCTAGTCAAATCTCTCACCCAATATAGGCATCACCTTTATTTTTAACAGCTCTCTCAGATGGACTTCTGGTTTCTTATAAAAGACTTTCGGTGATTGGAATTCTAATGCTAGGAAGTTCCTTGTCATTTCTGTCCATCTTCTTATTACTTTTTTTTTTTTTTAATTAATTTTTATTTTTTAGTTTGTTTTGCTTTACAATACTGTATTTGTTTTGTTACACATTGACATGAATTAGCCATGAGTGTACATGAACTCCCAATCCCGACCCCCACCTCCACCCTCCCGCCCCACACCCTCTCTCTGGATTATCCCCGTGCATCAGTCCCTAGCATCCTGCATCCTGCATCAAACCTGGACTGGCAATTACACATCTTCTTATTACTTTTTAAGTTTTACAAACAAATCTGATTTCTTACCTAATAGGCCCTTGGTTATTCAACAACAGATATTATAGTCCCTCAACTGTTTCTCATGTAACATGTTATCCTCTGGATTTATTAATGAGGTAATAAAAGGCCTAGGAATAATTCTTAAGCTTGTTAAAAAATTTTTGAAATTAACCAGTTTTTTCTAAGGGGAAGTAGAGGTGTATTTTGTATAAATGATGCCAGGTTATGAAGTTGAAAGGACTGTATTATGCCTAGTACATTTAAAGATCAGTTAAAATTGTATATGAAAGGGAAATTCAGATTCTAGGAAACATTTTATTTTTGGTTTCATAATTGAAATCATGTATTTCCATCAACTGATATATTCTGAAGTGTACAATTCCTAAAGTTCTTGCTATATCTTAATTATGCAGTTCCTTTTTTTTTTTTGGCCATACCAAAAAAACCTGGGCTCTCAACAGTGACAGAGTGGAGTCCTAACCACTGGGCCACCAGAGAGTTCCCTCTGAATTATCTTTAATTTAAAAATTGGAGGGAAAAAAATTGGGGAATATTTTTGTGGTGATGTCACTGCTGAAGCTGGAATGAAATTTATAATTGGTGCCTCAAGTTAGAAAATTCTGACAGAACTGTATAGTTTAGAGGCCTTTAATTACAAGGGTTTTAGATCAGGTAGATCTTGTTTTAGTTTTTGATTCTACTTCTATTTATCTTCTCTGAGTCTTTGTTCCTTGCCTAAAAAATGAGAATTAAAAAGAGCTACCTGGTATAGAGATTAAGTTAGATGATGTATAATATTCCTCCCTAGGTGCCTTATATAAAGACAGTGATATAAAGATAATAAGGGTAAGATGGTAGTTTTGGCTACACTTTTAGCCAAACAGTTTTACAGTATTAACTGTTTAATCCTTTGTAATAGTCCTGTTGTATAAATAAGGACACAGAGACATAAGTAATTTGCTCAACTTAACTTAGGTGGAAAGGGGTGAGGACAGTCATAATAGAAGCAATCATTTTTGTTACATTAAGTATTTACTTTAAAATTCTGTAAATCATTTTTTCTATAGTCACTAAAAGAAAAAGAACTAGTAAATGAAAAATCTAAATTGGCAGAGACAGAGGAAATTAAGTGTAGACAAGAAAAAGAAATTGCTAAATTGAGTGAAGAACTCAAGTCTCACAAGCAGGAAAGCATAAAGGTATGTGAAGATTGTTTTTCCTTTTGTATTAGTGTTGTTACTGTTATATTAATGTTATTAATTAATGTTAATGTTATATTAGTATTGTTAATAAAGTGCAGATGACACCACCCTTATGGCAGAAAGTGAGGAAGAACTAAAGAGCCTCTTGATGAAAGTGAAAGAAGAGAGTGAAAAAGTTGGCTTAAAAGTCAACATTCAGAAAACTAAGATCATGGCATCCAGTCCCATCACTTCATGGGAAATAGATGGGGAAACAGTGGAAACAGTGTCAGACTTTATTTTGGGGGGCTCCAAAATCACTGCAGATGGTAATTGCAGCCAGGAAATTAAAAGACACTTACTCCTTGGAAGAAAAGTTATGACCAATCTAGACAGCATATATTGAAAAGCAGAGACATTACTTTGCCTACTAAGTTCCGTCTAGTCAAGGCTATGGTTTTTCCTGTGGTCATGTATGGGTGTGAGAGTTAGACTGTGAAGAAAGCTGAGTGCTGAAGAATTGATGCTTTTGAACTGTGGTGTTGGAGAAGACTCTTGAAAGTCTCTTGGACTGCAAGGAGATCCATCCAGTCCATTCTGAAGGAGATCAGCCCTGGGTGTTCATTGGAGGGAGTGATGTTGAAGCTGAAACTCCAATACTTTGGCCACCTGGTGTGGAGGGCTGACTCATTTGAAAAGACCCTGATGCTGGGAAGGATTGAAGGCGGGAGGAGAAAGGGACAACAGAGGATGAGATGGTTGGATGGCATCACTGACTTGATGGACATGGGTTTGGGTGGACTGTGGGAGTTGGTGATGGACAGGGAGGCCTGGCGTGCTCAGTTAATGCAGTTGCAAAGAGTTGGACATGACTGAACGACTGAACTGAACTGAACTGAGTGTTGTTAAAGAGATACTTGGATGTGTGTAGAAATATGTCTTATATACATATATACACACATATAGGCTATATTTATCTGTTTCTTTAGAACATAGTATGTACCAGGCACATTTTTTTTTAATTGGAAGATAACTGCCTTACAGCATGGTGCTGGTTTCTGCCATACACCAACATGAATCAGCCACAGGCATACACATTGTTGTTTTTGACAAATACTCCCACTCTCAGTGTTCTTATGTTGTAGTGTCTATACACATGTTGAAACTGTGTTAACTTTGCTTTCAGATTATTGAATAGAGCAAAGTAACCCCCAAAGTTTAAATTTTGTTGAGATGATAATTGAGAGAGCTATCCTTTAAGCTTACAGATATAAACTTCAAAATATATGAGTTTAGGATCAGGATTTTAAGGGATTCTGTTTTTTTAATTGTTTTTCTTCTTAAAATCCTTTAATCCGTTATTCAGAACATTTTTCTTACATTTGCATGGCTGGTGTACCACTTAAAGAAACTGAATTACTTATAAGTTGCTTTTAAAATGTTACTCATTTTCATAGAGAAGGGTTAGATTTTTCTCAGGTGGTCTCATAATACCTCTTGGGTCTATCAATATACTTGCCATTTTACTTTATAATTATCTCTTTATATCATTATGTTCTTCTAGACTGACTTCCTAAAATCAGGGAATGTATATAATTTATCTTTTATGTATACCCCTAGAACCTAACAGTGTGTGATGCCTAAATGTTGACCAATAAATGCTTGTGAAATGAAGAAAGGGAAAATAGGGGGTAGAAAATTTTCATATCATTTAATCAAAACATGCATTGCAAAAGCATCAGCTGAATTTGATTGTTGAGCAGCAAATACATAATCTTGCACCTTTTTAACTGTTTGAAATACTGAACTTTAGTCTAAAACTCATTGTAATACGCTGTATAAATTTCAGCTTTTAACTATAAGGATTATTTATTTTGGTCTTACTTTTTCATAGGAAATAACAAATCTCAAGGATGCCAAACAGCTTTTGATTCAGCAGAAATTAGAGCTTCAAGGGAAAGTAGATTCCCTGAAGATAACCCTTGAACAGGAGAAGAAAGCCCAGCAAATGCTGAAAGAGCAGATGAAAAAGGAAGAAGATGAGCTGAAGAAAGAGTTCATGGAAAAGGAAGCTAAACTGGTAAGTTAATGGTGGGAGGTGTGTTTTGCAATTGATTTTGTAAATTAATCCATCGAGAGGATTTTTCTACATAAAAGTTATGATTCAAATGCTTACTTAACATTTTAATTTTTTAAATTTATTTTTAATTGGAGGGTAATTACAATATTGTGTTGGCTTCTGCCAGGACAGCAACATGAGTCAGAATGGCCATCATCAAAAAATCTACACAGTAAATGCTGGAAGGTGTGGAGAAAAGGGAACCCTTTTACACTGTTGGTGGGAATATAAATTGGTACAGACAGTATGCAGATTCCTTAAAAAACTAGGACTAAAACTACCATATGACCTGGCATTCCTACTACATTTTAACTTTTGATTTAAGATAGGAAATGTGATTTATTTAAATAGCTGACATGTGATTGGAAATGTTTATTCTGTAATTATATTTGTTTATATAAGTGAAAATTCAATAAAACATAATTAAAAAAAACTTTTAGTGCCAGAAAAACAAGCCTATAACTATGTAGACTGAGGTGGATGGCATGAGTGCGAATCATGTTAAACTTGTTAACTGCATGTTCCTATGGGCGAATGGAAACTGCAGCTTGGGCTCATGCTGACCAGAGTCTGCTTTTCCTTCCCTAACTTGTGCGTGCCAAATAGGAAGCATCTGGCTTTCCTCTGTTGAACTGAGTCCAAATATCCGCAGGTAATTGGACTGCTAAATGTTTTCATTGAAGAACTGCAGTTTCAGGTTCATGTGATTTGAAGTATTATTATTATTTTTTGGCAGTTTGATAGAGACAGGAGGATACATTTGGATTTGAGACATAAGAAAATGCCAACTTTGTCTCCAGGGCACTTGATATCTCTAATGATGTGTTCTTCCTCTGCTCTAGTGGGAAAAAGGAAAATCTCCAATTGCTTTACTTTAGCTTGATTTTGTAAGAGGCTTGTTGCCTATCATTTCAGCCTTAAGACTTTTAAACCAGTTCAAATTATGCAGATGTTTGTGGAATCAATTTTATTAGTGCCTGCTTTCTTTTAGAATATTATTTATGCTGCTACTGTTTAAAAGTTCAACAACTTGTTTATTTTGCACTACTTTTGTAGTAGGTTTTTTACTACTGTTGTTCCTTTTCTCAGCATTCCGAAATAAAAGAAAAAGAAGTAGGAATGAAGAAACATGAAGAAAATGGGGCTAAACTTACCATGCAGATCACAGCATTAAATGAAAACTTGGGCACCATAAAGAAAGAGTGGCAGTCCAGTCAACGGAGAGTCAGTGAACTCGAAAAACAGACGGACGACTTACGGGGTGAAATTGCGGTACTGGAAGCGACAGTTCAGAACAACCAAGACGAAAGGAGAGCACTGCTGGAAAGGTGGCTGATGTCTAGTGAAATTAGTCTGTTTCCATGCTAAGTGATAGAAAGATTGTATTTCAATTAAAAAAAAAATAGAAGTCTTGAGAAGTGCTCCTACAGGTTATTTAAGCAGCCATTTAAAAACTCACCCTTCCAACAGTCATATAGGTGAAAGTAATGTATTATGTTTCAAGTCACCGAAGTGGTTATCTGTATACAGGGATGGTCTGTAATGATTTTTTTTAAAATTATGTTTTGCATTCCATTTTAGGTGTCTTAAAGGAGAAGGTGAAATAGAAAAGCTTCAAACCAAAGTACTAGAATTGCAAAGAAAGCTGGATAATACAACTGCAGCAGTGCAGGAGCTAGGCAGAGAGAATCAGTCCCTTCAAGTAAGTCACTTGCAAATATGAGGCAGTTGTTTAGCCTAGAATTTCCCTTAGTGAAAAGCACATTTTTCACATTAAAAAAGAAAACTCATATTTAATAATACTTTTAAATGGCTACTGAGTTGTAGCAGTACTGTAGGTGTTATGGGTAATTAAATATAAGATTTAAAGAATTTATCTGAGAGATCTCAACAATTAGAGAGCCATGTCATTCATGAATTGACATTACTGGGAAAAGTCAAGAACACAAAGGAAGGAACGAGTCCCTATGTGTTGAAGTGATCTCATTATATGCTCAGCGTTCCAAGGAAGGATTGCTTGATCCTTAGGATTAGAATGCACTGGAAATCATCGAAGGTTAGAAATTACAACACCTTTGAGAAATAACATTTGCTTTACTTGTCGTCATTCATTTGTAGCAACTTTTGATAATGGAAGTTGACCAAGGTATTTCTGATTTTTAAAAATGTATCCGTTTTAAAACTTGGGCACCAAGTTAGAAATTATCAATCATTGTTTATAGTTTTGAGTACTATTTATTGAAACTTTTTCTCTTTAATAGATCAAACATACACAAGCATTGACTAGAAAGTGGGCTGAAGACAGTGAAGTACAAAACTGTATGGCCTGTGGGAAAGGCTTTTCCGTAACAGTGAGACGGGTAAGTGGTTTTATTACTATAGCTCTGGATTTTATTCCCTGGTGACGGTGTTTTAACCATCAGAATTGTCCTACATTTGACAGACTTTAAAAGTTTCGCCATTTGTTAACTTTAATTCATAACTACATAGAACAATTAAATTTCATGCACTCTAATTTCTTTCTAGCCCGTGTGTTTCCATTTTAGTTTTATATTCAATCATTGTCTTCCTACTGAGTTACTCTCTGGAATAATCATTTCCTGAACCACTGCATTCATGGTCAACTCATGTTTTAGTCAGACATTTATATTCCTATAGAAGAAATTATGCCTGAAACATTTTGCAAATAGGAATAGTTTTTCACTTGATAGAGGTACTTTATTAAGGCATTTATTAAAATCCTACAAAGGTTCTTCTGAGAATTTCAAGATAAATTCCATATTTAATGTTTAGTAGAATAAATAGGAAGATTCAAATTAACAAAAGGGATTAAATCGATATTGACATTTTATGTTATTAAATAGTATATCAATCACTTGAAAGTTAATATACTTTCATAGTGCAGTTTGCTTTCTTCTTGTAGACTCATAATACTTTTGGTATAGTTTTCATGTTTGAAAATGTTCAATTTCTGTCATTTACAGCATCACTGCAGACAATGTGGAAATATCTTCTGTGCTGAGTGTTCAGCCAAAAATGCCTTAACTCCTTCTTCCAAGAAGCCTGTTCGTGTCTGTGATGGATGTTTCAATGACTTGCAAGGATAATGGGTTATCACAACTTCAAAGTAATTTTACAGTAACATTAGATTTTTAATAAATGCACTTAATAGAGGTCCTGGATTACTACTATTTGATTTGGACAGTGGTTGCAATACTAAACCAAATTAGAATTCGTATATTTTGGAATGTTATCAATATCAAGTAAAATTCTTCTATTTTTGTGAGACTTGAGTTCATCTTTCTCCATTTAACCCTGGAACAGCTTTCATGCCAAGTTTAGAAGTAGCCAATGAAATGTAAATAAATTTTGGATGGAAAATAGCAATGTATTTTTTTAAATATAATTTCATTGTTCAGAAATGATATGAATACACTTCCATAGCTGCTTCTTTCTCCCAAATTTAGTATATGGAAATGTACATGGGTGATGTTACCCTATCAGATATATTGCACAATAACACATCAATTATATTAAATATTCTCATTATAAAGTCATGCACAGAACTATAAAGCTTTCTTTTTTTCTTATATATAGGTCCATAGCTCAGTTGCATTGTTACAAATTTACAATTCCAAGTGTTCTAAATACAGATTATGTATTTAAATATGTATTAACCATGAATTCAGACATGGTTTTTATGTTAACTATATTGATTTAAGTTCTCTTAGGTGAACTTTATGGCAATCTCTTTAAAATTAATTTGCTTATTTTATGACTATCCATATTTTATCTGTATTATGGTTATTCTCGGGTTGTATTTCAAGATTAGGGTTAATTTTTCTTTTTTGTCTTTCTAACTGATTTTTAAACTCCCACAGTCTTAATTAAAAATCCTACAAAACTTACCAGCCTCACCCCCAGTTGGAAGGTGAATAACATAAATTGTGTAATGGTTCTATACTGTTTAAGTAGGAAGTCTTCTGAGATTAGCTTTCATTTTATATCCTCATTTTGTCTCTCCAGCATCTTCAGGAATCTGAATTTGCTTTTTTTAATGGATCTTCTTTTTTGAAGGTAATTTGGGTTTAACCTTCTTAAGTATAGCTCAGCTTCACTGTAATTGTGTTATAGTTTTGCATCTTAAAGCTAGTAACTGGTATTGTTATAGTCTTACCTGTGAAAACAAATACAAAATGGCAAGGAGACGTTAAATATCCTGTTTTATATTTTCTACTTAGCTAACAGGGAAGAGTTTTTTAAAGTTTTGAATTTGACTTACATTTTAAACTAAATTTGGGGTTTCGTATCAACTCTGTATCTGTTTACTTTGCAAAAATACTGCTATGAAATTACCTTGAAATAACAGTTGGATAATAGAGCATCGCCAACCCCTATATTAAAACCAGAACTGAAACAGAATGACTAATTGAGGGTAATTAAAAATTGGCTTATTTGTATGCTAAACAATGGAATGAAACTTTATCATAGTCTTAATTTGGAAAATTGGTAAACATCTGAAAAGTCATTAATATTGGTTTGTTACTCTAAGAAGAAATGTGAAGTTATGTATTCACTCAGTGCAGTCATTTGGTAATGGGGGAGGGTGGGACCTAGTAATCCATTTACAGTAAGTGCTTTCAAGTATCATGCTGAAATGAAATTATCATGTTATATTCTTCCTATAATGTATACAAACTAAGAGATTGCCATATATTCATTAATTATTTAAAAAACCCATTTAAGTAAACTCTGTTGTAGTAGCTATCAAGGACCCTGACTGAGTCCCTGGACTCAGATAAACATACATCCTTGAGCATAAATATTGAAGAAATATAATGGTTCCTTATTAAAAATAAGTTGGATAATAGAAATTATGCATTTTCATATACTTACAATTCAAATACTCTTAATTCTACACTTATAATTGATAAGCATGTTGGAATAACATTCACAGCACAGTTGTTCGTTTTAATGATAATGAGACTTCATGAGAAATTTCCTGGAATATTTGTTCACTTCATCTCCTAATTGGGCACACTGAAGGCCTTTCCTTGCCTTGTTCCCCCTGAGCACATATTCATAAAAAAAGTTGTGGGGACAACAAATACATATGTGTTTGAGTATTCCCTACTTATCATCTAGCTAATCTTACTTTATAAGCCCCAAATAATTTGACTACATATTAAGTAGAAGTGAAACCTAAAATTTAGCTATTAGTCTCACCAACAAGGTGTTTTGGAAACAAAAGGTTTTCTTTTTAATTAGAAAGTCATCCTTTTAGTGCTTACTGGTTCATTTTAGATGTCTGCTAGGACTGTCAGTGATTTAGAGCTGGCAGATATGGAGTCCCAGCTCTAACACAAAGCATATTGGCATCACATGTTAGTAAATTCTTAGCCTCAGCACAGAAATGTGAGTTAATAATCAAGTCTTGCTGGGTTAGTGTACAATAACTATACCTACGGAAGTTTTAGTAGAAGACAAAGCTGCTGTTATAGAATTTATTTTGAAGAAAAAAAGAGGGAAACAAACACAAAAACCTCAATGCAATGTATAATTTTGTTCAACTACCTCTTAATGTGGAATTAGTTTAATAGTTTCCTCACAGTAATGTTAAATAGTAACTGCCAAATTTGTTAGTTCCCATCTCTGTTGAAAAAAATTATGATTATTTTATAGTTTGGAGAACTTTAAAGACACTTTTTTTTTTTTAACCATGCATTTGCATAAAGATGTTTAGCTTTTAAGTGGAGAGCAAAAATTATGATCATATATTTTATATTATTCATGACCTATTTGACTATTTTTAAATGCACTTTGGCTATGAAACCCTGGATGATTTGATCCATAAGATTTAAATGTGCCATCAATTTAGTATGCCTAGTATGAGCTTGATGAATGGTATTCTGTGATTATATAATGTGCCACACATTATTGTCTTAATTGCCTTTTGCCTGAATTTTAATGATCAGTTATTGTTGCAGATGTGAATATTGTGTATAAACTTACTAAATTTATGTAAAATTGTATAAAATAGAATTGGAAATAGCTAGGTTCTCTCTGTGTAGAAGTAATGAGTTCATTGTAACATGATGCAGTTACGTCTATGACTTCCTGTACTTCCTGAACTGGATCATATTCATAGCTTTTGTAGATACTTTTGCATGAATATTTTCTCCTTTAGATTTTGGATTCATTGTATTGTTTACTATTTGTGATCATGTAGTTGTGCCTTATTTGTGAGAGAGTTTAGCTCAGTAAATACTGCGGTTTCTAAACTCAGTGAGTGGAAGATTATTGATTATAAATGTAAGTGATAAATTACATAACATTTAAATCTGTATAAAGAACAATGGAAGGATCCTTTATTGAATTGTTGCTTTTTAAAAAAAAATGCTCAAGACATTAAAAATCATTTCTTTCTAGTATATTCTGTGACTACATTATTTTGTCAAATTATTTTAAAAGATAATAATGTAAAATGGCTGATATCTTATTTACAGACTTAAAACTTTGCAGTTTAATATAGGCAGTGGGTGTGCTTTAATGTTCAACTTAGAATGGTAAGTTCATAATTTCAAGACAAATTACTAGTGCTGTTTTGCTTGTTCAGTTGCTCAGTTGTGTCCGACTCTTGCTTGAGACATCACCTTTTCACTCCATTATTGCAGAGAATTAGCAAACCAAAAATATTAAATGATATTAAATATTAATCTCTTCTTTCAAACACTTATTAGATGTGTTCTTTTGTGAGCTTTATAGAATTCCACTTCAAATACATGGCATATTATTTAACTTTTTTGTGGTAAGAACAGTTAATATGAGATCTACCCTCTTTTAAGTGTACAATACAACAGATCTCCCAAGCTCACTCATATTGCTTAACTGAGACTTTATGCTCATTGATTGATTGATTAGGATCTCCCCTTTTCTCTCTACCCCTTGGCAACTATCATTCCACTCTTTGATTCTATGAACTTGAGCGTTTAGAAACCTGAGTGGAATCATGCAGTATTTGTCTCTCTGCGACTGATTTCCCTAAGCATGATGTCCTCAGGCTTCATCTATGCTGTTGCCTGTTTCAGAATTTTCTTCTTTTTCAGGGCTGAACGGAATTCCATTGTGTGTACATACCAGTTTCTTTATCTACTCATCTGCTGGTCCCCATCTTAGCTATTGTGAATAGTGCTGCAGTGAGCACAGGAGTATTAATATTTCTTTGCATATAGTATATTCTAAAGCTGTTTTACATCTTAATTACATTTACATGTTAGTCTTTTTTTCTCCCTTTAATGAGATTTAAGGGAGAAATTAGTTTTTATATAAGATAGGTGTTTCCTGGCCTCATGGAACGAAAAGGAATCTTGAGAGATCACCTAGTCCTAATCCGCTGCTCTTTCCCTAGGTTGGCTGATCTCTAGAAATCCTTGCAAGATGATTTTTTTCTAAAAAAATACATAAATTAGTTTTCATCTCTAAGAACTTAAAATTTGTTCTCCTGTCCTTTCTGACAGTAGTTACTGGTTTTCCTTTCATTTTCACTTACTCCTAATAAATATGACATTATTACACAGGCTGTGACCCTCCCTTCTTAATAGTGCTTGGCCCTTTAAAAGCACTGTTACGCTACACTTGTCCACACTGCCTGGTTTACATGGTGAAATGTGCATTCTTCTCAAAGAATTAAGTGTTCACATGACTTCCTCAAGCGTCATCCTCTCTATCCCATTCTCCAGCTCAAAGAGATCAGTTTAAGTATCATCTGTCTTGTGGTCCAAGTTGATAAATATACTACTTCCATCCTGGAAACTGCAGAAAGTACATGTCTGAAATTCTCTCAAATGAAAATCACAAATTTCAATCTGAGAATACGAACTAATCCGTTACCTGCAGTTAACAGTATATTCCACCATGATAATAATTCAAGCTGCCTTTCTTGGTAAGAATTCTAATGATGTTTTAAGTCCTGCCAAATAAGATGCACTACTGTGCTAACTCACACATTTTCAAAACCAGAAAGTTTTATGACAAACTCCATTATTCAAAAAGTGAGATTTAGAGAAAGATATGCTACTATTTCCATGAAACCTCCCAAGTAAACGTTAACTAGTAAAATTAGAACAAATTGCTTTTTTTCTCAAAACAATGGAATTTAGTCTTTGGGATTTTCTCCAAGTTAAGAGTATTATAAAGTATACCTGAGATAAGTAAATTGTTGGAGACTAAGAATTTAAAAACTGCTACTAAGATGAAGACATTATTATTCATTGCTTAATATGTTAAAAGAGCAATCCAACTTTGAGGTAGGATTGTAGAGCAGTAAAACGGATTTATAAGCCAGGTAGGAGACTCAGGTTCAGTTCAGTTGCTCAGTCGTGCCCAACTCTTTGCGACTCCATGAATCGCAGCACGCCAGGCCTCCCTGTCCATCACCAACTCCCGGAGTTCACTCAAACTCCTGTCCATCGAGTCAGTGATGCCATCCAGCCATCTCATCCTCTCGTCCCCTTCTCCTCCTGCCCCCAATCCCTCCCAGCATCAGAGTCTTTTCCAGTGAGTCAACTCTTCACATGAGGTAGCCAAAGTACTGGAGTTTCAGCTTTAGCATCATTCCTTCCAAAGAAATCCCAGGGTTGATCTCCTTCAGAATGGACTGGTTGGATCTCCTTGCAGTCCAAGGGACTCTCAAGAGTCTTCTCCAACACCACAATTCAAAAGCATCAATTCTTCTGCGCTCAGCCTTCTTCACAGTCCAACTCTCACATCCATACATGACCACAGGAAAAACCATAGCCTTGACTAGACGGACCTTTGTTGGCAAAGTAATGTCTCTGCTTTTGAATATACTATCTAGGTTGGTCATAACTTTTCTTCCAAGGAGTAAGCGCCTTTTAATTTCATGGCTGCAGTCACCATCTGCAGTGATTTTGGAGCCCAAAAAAACAAAGTCTGACACTGTTTCTACTGTTTCCCCATCTATTTCCCATGAAGTGATGGGGCCAGATGCCATGATCTTCGTTTTCTGAATGTTGAGCTTTAAGCCAACTTTTCCACTCTCCTCTTTCACTTTCAACAAGAGGCTTTTTAGCTCCTCCTCACTTTCTGCCATAAGGGTGGTGTCATCTGCATATCTGAGNGTGGTGTTGGAGAAGACTCTTGAGAGTCCCTTGGACTGCAAGGAGATCCAACCAGTCCATTCTGAAGGAGATCAACCCTGGGATTTCTTTGGAAGGAATGATGCTAAAGCTGAAACTCCAGTACTTTGGCCACCTCGTGCGAAGAGTTGACTCATTGGAAAAGACTCTGATGCTGGGAGGGATTGGGGGCAGGAGGAGAAGGGGACGACAGAGGATGAGATGGCTGGATGGCATCACGGACTCAATGGACGTGAGTCTGGATGAACTCCGGGAGTTGGTGATGGACAGGGAGGCCTGGCGTGCTGCGATTCATGAGGTCGCAAAGAGTCAGACACGACTGAGGGACTAAACTGAACTGAACTAAGGACAATGGTGATAATTTGTGTTGCTTTTTTTTTTTATGTGTCTATTCTACAAATTGCAAATGGTTGCATCCTCCCCTCTGTACTCCAACTCCCACCACGCTCTAAGGTTTATTCCCCAGTGTTTGATGGCAACAGTGCCACTGGATTCAAGCACAGTATTACTGATGTCTTTCATATTTTTAAATTATATTAACACTCCTACCTGCCTCTATTTTATTAGTGCTGTAATTTAATTTATGTAAGGACTTGTGGAGCATACTAATGTTCTCATCAATCATTTTCTTTTAAAATATGAGCTTATTATAGAAATGCTCAACTAACAAATCTGGGTCTAGTTGCATATTTGAAAGGCTTAGCTGGGAGATCTCTAAGCTCTCCCTTACAACCTTGTTTCTAAACTTGGCATGATTTCCAGTGAGTAGGAAAGCAAATTCAGTAATATTATTTATGTTCTCTCTCTGCATCTTTCCCCTACTGCAATATTATAAGTAATCTCACGAGCTGGAGGAAATTAAAAGCCATTTCTCTTCTAAAAGAGAAAAGAGTTATGTCATCAACTCCTTTTTAATGACTAAAATGCAAAAGCATAGTGGACTGGGAATTGAGAAATCAGAGAGCTGACCCTATGCTTCTACTGAGAAACTGTATGTATAACTTGGACGCTTCACTTCTCTGGATGTCTATGGGAGGAACTTCCAATATGGTGCTCTACAATCACCTCTCCCAGTATTCACACCTTTGTGCAATGCCCTCCCCTTGATTGTGGGCTGAAACTAGTGACTTGCTTCTAATAAACAGAGTACAGTAAAGGTAATGGGATGTTACTTCAATGCTTAAGTCATAAGATGACTGTGATTTCTCTCTTTAGCTTGCTATATTTCTGGCTCACTCTTAAGAGAAACCAGTTGCCATGCCGTGAGCTGTCCTATGGATAAGCCTAGGAGAACAAAGCCCAGAAGTCAGTGAGGGCCTGGGTCTTCACTCCAATAGTGCTCGAGAACTGAATCCTGCCAAATGGCATACATATACGTGTGGAAGTAAAACATCTCTAAGTTGAGCCTGAAGTGAAATCACAGCTCAAAGTAGCCTGTGAGACGTTCTAAGCCAGAAGACCCAACCAAGTTCCATCAGGTTCCTAAACCACAGAAACTGTGATGTAATAAATGTTCACGGTTTTCAGCCACAAAATTTGGGGGCGCAGCAATACATAACTAATACCTCCTGTTTGCTCCTCTATTAAAAAAAAAGATTAGTGATTTTTTTTTTTTAGTCCCTTTATAGCTCTGTTTCACTGACTCTATGTTGGTAGCAAACACATAGAGAAATCACATATAATCACAAAGTCCAATTTCATGTTCTTATAGTAAAATCCATAGTTCAAAATGCACAATAGCATTGAAGAAAGATTCAAGATTTGCTCATTTGTCTTTGGATATGCTACAGCCCCAAGTCTGCTTAGCAGTACTGCAGTTAAGAAGAAAATCTTGAAAAAAGTTTTCCTAATGAAGTACGTATTATTAATGGGTATGTCTATAAAGGCTAATTAAATATTTCAAAACTCACATTTGTCCACTTCAGGAATTGGATGAGGGAACAAAGCAGGTTTGCAAGCCTTTGTATTAGAAAAAATTGGGACTGACATGAGAAATACATTTATTTTACTATCAAAAGTCAATACTCATTAATCCTTAAAAACCAGTGTTTTGAGATAACTCATTCTTATAATTATGTGTCCCTAAACAATAGAAAGGATTTGAAATAGCTCAACTGGAATTCCATCACCTCCACTAGCTTTGTTAGTAGCGATGTTTTTTAAGGCCCACTTGACTTCACATTCCATGTCTGGCTTTAGATGAGTGATCACACCATAGTGATTATCTGTGTCATGAAGATCTTTTTTGTACAGTTCTTCTGTGTATTCTTGCCACCTCTTGTTAATATCTTCTGCTTCTGTTAGGTCCGTACCATTTTTGTCCTTTATTGAGCCCATCTTTGCATGAAATGTTCCCTTGCTATCTCTAATTTTCTTGAAGAGATCTCTAGTCTTTCCCATTGTCTTGTTTGCCTCTATTTCTTCTTATCTCTTCTTGCTATTCTTTGGAACTCTGCATTCAGATGCTTATATCTTTCCTTTTCTCCTTTGCTTTTCACCTCTCTTCTTTTCACAGCTATTTGTAAGGCCTCCCTAGACAGCCATTTTGCTTTTTTGCATTTCTTTGCCATGGGGATGCTCTTGATCCCTGTCTCCTGTACAGTGTCATGAATCTCCGTCCATAGTTCATCAGGCACTCTTATTTATCAGATTTAGTCCCTTAATCTGTTTATCACTTCCACTGTATAATCATAAGGGATTTGATTTAGGTCATACCTGAATGGTCTAGTGGTTTTCCCTTTCTTCAATTTAAGTCTGAATTTTGGTTTCTTACAGATACACATAAAATAAGAAGCTAGAATTCATATCAGACTGAAACAGTGGGCACTGTTTTCCGACACTGCAGCCGCCTGCTTATCCATTACTAACTGTAACAGCCTCGTACTTCCCTAACCCCCCTTTCAAGCCTGACTGAAGCATTATGAGATACTCTGGGATATCAACATGTGAATACTTAACAAGAAATTCCTCAGGGTTCAAATTTGTTGACGCCATTATTACTCTACCCTAAGGAGTACCTATAGCTAAAATTCTGAAACTTCTTTAAAATGCTTATTCTGGGTCATCCCTAGGTTAAGTGCTACAAGTTTGAATGAAAGAATACCTTAATCTCTAATGTCTAAAAAGCTGTGCCACTTGATTTAGGTCCCTAAATTTCTGAGGATTCTGCAGGCAAAGTGAATGAGGACATTTTCTTGGTTTCTTGACTCTTGGTGAAGCAAGAGATTGCTGCTGTTATTTGTGCTATCCATGTTCTCTGTTAAAAAATATAGTGAGAAGAGAATGTTAAACTGACAATTTCTCACATATCTGGATTAATATTTTCCTTTGTATTTGTTGACTTGCTCTTTAAAACTGAAGACTGATGAAATATTTGCCTGTCTCCCATTTTCTGTCTTAATTAGAATGTATCATAAATACCTCTACTCACATGAATGCACATGGATTAGATGAGTATGATATTTTGGATAAACAGTTGCGAGTAATCAAGAAACCATAATAGTTAAGGATGACTAATTACAAAGATGAGTACTGGGAATGTAAGTAGTTTGAAAATTGAATTTCTGAAATTTCCCCTTTGTGTGGAAATAGAAGTTTTTAATCCATTGGTGTAAACTTGGAAAACAGACTGGGAAGAAGTCGAGTCCTTGAACACATGCAGCCTTCCAGTAACTGGCCACACTGCTGTCCTGATGAAAGCCTACCAGGGAAAGGTGAAAATGGAGACCCCTCAGACAGAGACACCAGAGCCAGGTAGGCATCTGCCCTTCAGCTCCAGCGCTGTAAACACAGGGACCTGCTTTCAAAGAGGAGACTCGGTGGTTCATTACTGCAGGAGCCCCTCACTTAAGCTGGTGTCACACTGTTTGCATACAGGGCTTTGAAATTAATTACAACATCTTCAAAGCATGCAATCCACAGCAGTTTTACCCTCATTTCCTATAGACCTCCCAGAAGTCAGAGGCAGCTTCTGCTGCAGGAGAAACAAGGGAGGCCTGTCAACACTGAGGATGTAAGAAGACGGTCAGTGCTGAGGTTTCTGAGCCTAATGTGGTTAGATATTCATATCCTTCCTGTCCTACCAACTTGACAAAACTTTCCTTTCACTGTTTCTTAATGAGTTTGGAGTGAGATTTTTTTCCCTCTTACGTCTGAAGAATCAAAACCTACAAAGCTGAAATACACACCTTGATGTTTTCCGTTTGGGCCTGTAATAAGAATGCTGCTATACATTGTCGGTATCTGTTTTCATGTTGTATGAGGAAAGCATTTCGCAGCCCAAAGCCTAGGAAAAGATTAAGGACAAAACAACAAAGCATTCAATAGGAAATCCATAGTTTCTCAGCCTAAGAACCTGGATTTTTGTTTATTAGTGTGTGGGAGTTTTCTGTCCTGTGTCTATGAGAGAGCCTACTTACCTATGCAGACCTTTTCTTCCTTAGCCAACAGCTTCTGAGACTTGATGAAACACATATGTGGCTTAAGTGATGGGAAATGTGTTCCACCCCAAGGAAGAAGCTTAGCGAATTAGACAGACTTTGTGAAAAATAATCAGTTTCTTTGACCACTACCCCCACCCCCGGCACTCCTTTTTTTGTACTTAAAGCGAAGTTAAACATCAAGATAAGGGTTAAACAAATTAAGATGTGACAGACATACAAAAACCACCTGAATGCTTCACAGCCGTCCAAGAAAAGCCTTCCCCCCCCCCTGCCAAAAAACAAGGACTCAAATAAAATCCATCATCCACCAAAATTATGTGAAATTTAAAACAAAAACAAAAAAACATTGGCATGGTTTCTGTGTTTGAAAAGAAATGGTCTGTTCTGTCGTTTCCTAGCAGATTTCCCTGGGAAAGCAGATTTCCTCTTTTTTTTTAATTAATACAGCTGGAGCTCTTAAAATGAAAGTTTGTCCTTGAATTATTTATACAGCACCAGGAATAAAGTTCTGCTAGCAGCAGCCTATATATTCTTTCTATAGTCAATTTCTGTTTAGGAACAAAGCCAAAGCAGGTATACCAAGTACTACAGAGAGAAGGAGGACAGGGGGCCTCTTCCTGGCTGATGCTTGTTCACAGTCACTATTCCTATTCCTTGAAGGTCATGGATTGAATTCATATGCAAGTTGAGCCTCATTTCAGAATTGAAACAAATATGAGACTTTTATTTTCTTAACTGTAAGAACTACTTAAGTCTTGCAAACTGTAACAGTCTAACTCTCATAATTCCTAAATTCTACCACAACAAAGCCTGACAAGGTCATGAAATTCTGTCCAGCTTTTCTGGGGTGAGAGAACTTAAACCTATTAAAATGACTTTCTGGAAAAAAGATCTGGCTGTGTTTGTTTAACTGCCTGATTTTTCTCCTAATAAATTCCCTGCAGCAAGTGAGGCTTTAAAGATCAGGCGGTGGTTCTTGGCTGGATTTCAGAATCCATTTTCCTCATAACTGTATCTGTAGTTCTCAGTTATTTAAAGTATCCCTCATCTGTTTGGTTTGTAATACGACTACTAAAGATTTCATAAGCAAAAGTACCTGGAATGGTGAGGCTTATCAGATAAAATAAGGTGACAATAAATAAAAAAAGGAGTAGCTCTTTTCTCCCTGCTGTTCTAATATAATAATTAACAATAGCTGACATCATTTATTAAGCACTTACTATCACTAGGCACAGTGCTATGTATTTTTTCCTTATTGTCATTTAAACCACACATCGACTTTTATAAGAGGTCAACTTACCCCGAGTCACCAAAACAATCTTGAGAAAGAACAACCTTGGTGCTGCAGGAATCAGTGCTCCCCGACCCCAGGCTATACTGCAGTGACCAAGAGTATGTACGGTTCCAGCACAAAAACAGACACAAAGATCAACAAAAGGCCAGAGAGCCCAGAAATAAACCCATGTACCCATGGCCAATTAATTGCAGCCAAAGAGGCAAAGATATGTAATGGAGAAAAGACAATCTCTCCAATAAAAGGGCTGGGAACACTGGACAGCTATGTGTAAAAGAATGAAATTAGACCACTACCTAACACATATACACACCAAAAAAACAAAACCTCAAAATGGATTAAAGACTTAAAAGTAATACTGGATACTATAAAACTCCTAGAGGAAAACGTAAGTGGGATGCTCTTTGATAAAAATAGCAATATTTCTTTGGATTTATCTCCTAGAGTAATGGGAATAAAAGGAAAAATAAACAAATGGGATCTAATTAAAAGCTTTTGCAGAGCAAAGGAAACCATAAACAAAAAGACAACCTACAGAACAAGGGGAAATATTTGCAAATGATTCAGCTAACAAGGGATTCATTTCCAAAATAGCTTATACAACTCAGCACCAAAAAAGCAAATAACCTAATAAAAAATGGGCAAAAGACCTAAACAGGCATTTCTCCAAAGGAGACATAACAGATGGCCTACAGATGGCAAGATGCTCAGCATCACTTGTTATTAGAGAAATGCAGATCTTAGCTACAATGAGGTGCCACCTCACGTAGGGCAGAATGTCCATCATCAGAAAGTCTACAGACAGTGCTGGAGAGGGTGTAGAGAAATGGGAGCTCCCCTACACTACTGGTGGGGATGTAAGCTGCTGCGTCCACTATGGAAAACAGTATGGAGGTTCTATAAGAAAATCATCCTATGACCCAGCAGCCCTGTTTCTGGTGTATATCTGGAAAGACAAACTAAAGTTTGAAATGACACATGCACCCCAATGTTCATAGCAGCACTATGCTAGGAGCCAAGACATGGAAACATCCTAAATGTCCATCAACAGATGACACCACACACACACACACACACACACACACACACATTACTCAGCCATAAAAAATAATAGTGCCATTCCCAGCAACATGGATGGACCTAGAGATATGTAAAGTGACATCGTAACAGAGAAAGACAAATACAGTGTTTCTTATGGAATCTAAAAAAGGGATACAAATGAGCTTATTTTCAAAAGAGAAAAAAAAAATTCTTAGTTATCAAAGGGGAAAAAAATTCTTAGTTATCAAAATTCTTAGTTATCAAAGTTATCTAAGGGATATATTGGAATTTGAGATTAACAGATGATACACACTACTATATCAGCATCGTGTCTGACTCTTTGCAACCCCATGAACTGTAGCCTGCTAAGCTCCTCTGTCCATGGAATTTTCCCGGCAAGAATACTGGAGTGGGTTGCCATTTCCTCCTCCAGGGGATCTTTCTGACCCAGGGATTGAACCTGCATCTCTAGTGTCTCCTGCATTGACAGGTGAATTCTTCACCATTGTGTCACCTGGGAAGCCCCACTATATCAAAATATAAAACAGATAAAGAGGCCTTCCCTGGTGGCTCAGTGGTAAAGAATCCACCTGCCAATGCAGGAGACCCAGGTTTGATCCCTGATCCAGGAAGATCCCACATGCTGTGGGGCAACTAAGCCTGAATGCCACTTAGTGAGCCTGTGCCCTGGAGTCCAGGAGCTGCAACTACAGAGGCTGCACGCTGCAACCTACCGAAGCCGGCTGCCCTAGAGCCTGTGCTCTGCAACAGTAGAAGCCACTGCAGTGAGAAGCCTGCACACTGCAGAGAGCAGCCCTCACTCGCTGCGGCTAGAGAAAAGCCCATGCAACAATAAAGACCCAGCACAGCCAAAGATAAACAAAATCAAAAAGACATAAGCAACAGGACCTACTACACCGCACAGGGAACTAAATTCTTCGGTACCCTGTAATAAACTACAGTGGAAAAGAATCTGAAAAAAGGTGTGTGTGTATAAAATGGAATCACTGCTGTATACTTGGAACACTGTAAATACACTATACTTCAGTTTAAAAAAAAAGTCAACTAATTCCAAATGAGGACACAGGTTAGGTGTATTTTTCTAAGGTCACACAGCTTGTGAATGATATAGCCAGGATGTGAAACTAGGTTTCTGTCACTTCAAAGCACAATCCCTTTTTTTCAGACTTTATTCTGTTCCACCCTACAGCTATTCTGACTCAGGCACTGTATCTGAACAGTTAAAATAATGACCAATGTTAATATTTAAAAACAAAAATGAAATGGTAGTGACAAATTAAAAAGTACAAAACATGGTGAAATATGGTTTTAAAAAGGTATTGATTTTATTTAAAAAAGAAAGGAAAAAAAAAAAAGGACTACAAAAAGGACAAAACCACACACATCTCCCAAGGGAATCCTGGGATGCCAGGTTTCCCAGAGTCCAGCTGTCTGGCGGGGCTGTGGCTGACCTGAGCCCAAGCTGCTTCCCTCTCCTGCTGGGGGATCACACACCTTCCTCCGCTCACATCCATAAATCCCGGCAGAATCTTCTAACTATGGCCACAATATTAAGAAGGCTGTGTCCCTCTGAGAAGCACCTTTCTAAGCTTGCTCAGGAAAGCTCTCTGGTTTACGCAGATTTTGGCCTCTGATCTAAGAGGCCTTAAGGCCCGCCTAGTTGTTTTTCAGCAAAGCTCCTATTTCTCCTAAGTAGAACAGACAAGGGAAGCGGAAGGCTCTAGTCTGGATGCAAGTTCCTCCCACCTCACTGGAGCCTGGCTGCTCTTGGGGAGAGTTTGGATACATGCAGGATTTAAACATTCAAATATACAACCTAGTTATGTAACATACTGATGTACAGTGTGGCTATTATTATTACCTGTTGGTATCTTCAGGGTGCAATGCTGCTGTGCCATGTATAGGCTGGTCCCCTGCCAGGGAGTAGGGACCAGCTAGCCCAGGGCTGCTGCACTGGGTGCTGCAGGGCTTGCCCTGTCCTCCCTGTTCTCCTCCCCTCCTTGGGGCAGTAAGGCACTCTCCTCCTGCTGGCTTTGCTGGTCTCCTATAAGCCTGTACCCAAGGCAGAAAGAGGCCTGCTTCCTTTCGAACACTGCTGCCTCCCACCCAGTACTAAGTCAGCCAAGATGTCCTTCAAGTCTCTCAGAGACCCAGGGCTTTCCTGACAGGATGTATTGATCTTTCATTGTTCTGAGGACTCCATCTTTGTGACTCCAAGGCACTTACAGAGTGCCTGGTTCTCAGGAAATGCTTGAAAAGCAAAAATATATATTTCTGATCTATACATGTGTGTATGTATGTACATACCATGTCTATTTCTGGCATTTTTCTATAGAGCAATTGCAGTAAAATATCTTAGGCTTTCCTCGCATGTCTTGGTTTACCAGTGCTTTAACAACAGCATTGGTACTAAAATGATTAACAGACCTAATAATAGCCATCATTTATTGAGTGCTTTACCTGCATTATTTGATTCTCATGATAACCATCTGGGGAAGATATCTTGATTTTATCAAGATGAATTATGAACAGAGCTAGTGGAGGTGATGGAATTCCAGCTGAGCTATTAAAAATCCTAAAAGATGATGCTGTTAAAGTGCTGCACTCAACGTGACAGCAAATTTGGAAAACTCAGCAGTGGCCACAGGACTGGAAAAGGTCAGTTTTCATTCCAATGCCAAAGAATGTTCAAACTACCATACAATTGCCCTCATTTTACACACTAGCAAAGTTATGCTCAAAATCTTTCAAACTAGGCTTCAGCAGTATGTGAACTAAGAAACCTCTAGATGTACAGGTGAAGGTGAAGTCGCTCAGTCGTGTCCGACTCTTTGCGACCCTGTGGACTGTAGCCCACCAGGCTCCTCAGTCCATGGAATTTTCCAGGCAAGAGTACTGGAGTGGGTTGCCATTTCCTTCTCCAGAGGATCTTGGCAGAGGAACTAGAGATCAAATTGCCAACATTCGTTGGATCATAGAGAAAGCAAGGGAATTTCAGAAACACATCTACTTCTGCTTCATTGACTACACTAAAGCCCTTGACTGTGTGGACCACAACAAACAGTGGAAAATTCTTTAAGAGATGGGAATACCAGACCACCTTACCTCTCCCCTGAGAAACCTGTATGAAGGTCAAGAAGCGACAGTTAGAACTGGACATGGAATAACTGATTGGTTCAAACTTAAGAAAGGAGTATGACAAGGCTGTATACTGTCACCCTGTTTATTTAATGTCTATGCAGAGTGCATCATGCAAAATGCCAGGGTGGATGAATCACAAGCTGGAATCAAAATTGCCAGGAGAAGTATCAACAACCTCAGATAGGCAGTGACAACCACTCTAATGGCAGAAAGTGGAGAGGACCTAAAGAGCCTCTTGATGAGGGTGAAAGAGGAGAATGAAAAAGCTGGCTTAAAAATCAACATTCAAAAAACTAAGATCATAGCATCCAGTCCCATCACTTCATTGCAGTCAGATAGGGAAAAAGTGGAAACAGTAGAAAAATTAGGGTTAGGGGTTAGGGTTAAGATTTTATTTTCTTGGGCTCAGAAAGTAGTGTGGATTGGTGACTGCAACCATGAAATTAAAACACTTGGTCCTTGGAAGGAAAGCTATGACAAACCTAGACAGTGTATTAAAATGCAGACATCACTTTGCCAACAAAGGTCCATACAGTCAAAGCTATGGTTTTTCCAGTAGTCATGTACAGATGTAAGAGTTGGATCATAAGGAAAGCTGAGTGCAGAAGAATTTCGATTTGTAGGGCTGGATTGCTAGAGAAGACTCTTGAGAGTTCCTTGGACAGCAGGGAGATCAAATCAGTCCATCTTAAAGGAAATCAACCCTGAATATTCATTGGAAGGACTGAGGTTGAAGCTCCAATATTTTGGCCATCTGATGTGAAGAGCTGACTCACTGGAAAAGACCCTGATGCTGGGAAAGACTGAGGGCAGGAGGAGAAGGAGGCAACAGAGGATAAGATGGTTGGATGGCATCACCAATTCAATAAGGATATGAGTTTGAGCAAACTCCAGAAAGTAGTGAAGGACAGGGAACCCTGGCACGCTGCATCCACAGAACTGCAAAGAGTTGTATATGACTTAGCAACTGAACAACATCTGTGGCTTAGAAATTTACATATTGAATTGGACAAAAAGTTTGGAGGTTTTTCCATAAGATCTTACAGAAAAGCCAGAATGAACTTTTTGGCCCACCCAATACCCTGCACACAGAGTCACACAGTTAGCAAGGGGCAGAGCTGGGTCACCCAAGTGTTGGCAGCAAGTCCCGTACTCTTTCCATAACTAGCCTGTAGAATGGGTGATATTTAACTACATAGCAACTCAGTATATGTTTATTGAAGATTTAAATTTGATTCATGTCCTGCTATCAAAAAAGGCCAACATAAAACTCTGGGATGGCAAAGAGATGAGCTGAATGATGAACATAAGACACATACCTGACACGTGGAATGGATCGAGACCTCTGACAACCAATCTGTCTAGTGGAATGGGCTGATCAATTACTGTACATGAACCACCTTCTTTGATTACTGTTTGCAGCTCAGCAGTAAGTGAAGGGCACATTAAACCAGGGTCTGAGCCTCCGAGTTTCTGAAATTTAGGAGGAAAATAATGCAAAAAATAGGAAATAAATACTGACACACATACTTACAGCACATCCTTAAATAAACTGATTTTTAGAAACAACTGTTTCAAATTCAGCTTACTACTCTTTTAGGATCTTGAAAAGCATTTCCCAAAGTACACAGTGATTTAAAACACAGTGTTTCTGAGCCCCAAGTTTAATCACCTGAATAAATAAATGGTCAGTTCCATAACTTGGAAACATTAAATCACCATCACATCACCGGAAAGATGTTTATTTCCAGTATCCCTCTGTAGTACTGAGTTAAATGAATGAGAAAGAGGAGCCTCATCTGGGCCCACTATGGGATCTTACACGAAAATCTAAATAAATAGATTCCATGCTCTATGATTTATAAATAACTGAATTTTTTTTGAATATATATGCTAAATTAAAAGAAAACGGATGTCAAAAATTGTGATGTACATGAAGCAATTTGTGCACTAAGTAGCAAAGAGAAATGAAAACACAACATTCCTTATTTCTTTTTCCAAAAAAATAAATGGCACCTGATGTCTTCTCTGGGTGGTTATTTCTGCTCCTGTGAAGTCAATAAAATTCTCAGATTTATCAGACAGAAGAATTTAAAGGGGAATTTAAAACAGGTAACATTCCTTATTTTAGAATCAAGTTGTGAAGCATGGAAGCAGAATACTATAACATGGTCAGTAATGAGTCCTGGGCTCCCATCTGTGCCATTACGTAAAGAGAAGGTAAGCTGTGCTAATATCAGGTTTTGGAAGGGGACAGAGATTTTTTTTTTCAGGGCTTGACCTGTTCAGACATGCTAGTCTGGCAGCTAAAAACAGAAAGTCATCCAAGTTTTGAAACTGACTCTTAGCATCTCCAACAGCCACTCCCTCCCCAACCAATCAACTATTCACAGATTGATTAATGGGTATCTATTTTATTGCTTGTGAGCTAAGTCATTTCAGTTGTATCTGACTCTCTGTGACCCTGTGGACCGCTCCTCTGTCCACAGGATTCTCCAGGCAAGAGAGAAGGCCTCCTACATTGGCAGGTGGGTTCTTTACCACTAGCGCCACGTGGGAAGCCCTTTTTTTTTTAAAAAAAAAATTGTGTATAGGCCCTTAAATTATTTAGCTTAACTAAGCAACAGGCCACTTTCCTGGTGGCTCAGTGGTAAAGAATCTGCCTGCTAATGCAGGAGACACAGGTTTGATCCCTGGGTCAGGAAGATACTCTGGAGAAGGAAATGGCTACCCAACTCCAGTATTCTTGCTTGGGAAATCCCAGGGATAGAGGAGCCTGGTGGGCTACAATCCATGGAGTTGCAAAAGAGTTGGACATGACTTATCGACTACAATGACAAACAACAGAAACCAACATGTCATCTAGAAGCTTAGAGTATTAAAATATCCAAGAGATCTAGTCTCATGATCTTAACATCTGTGTCAGGCTAGCTATTGAGTAAAAGAGTGAGTGGGTTAGAATATTAAGTATCTCTGATGGCCAAGGAGAAACTGCAGCTCTTCCCACCGCTAAGGGCTACAGAAAAGGCCCCTTCCTGAAAGCGCTTGCATCAGTCAGGAACAGACTGTGAAATGGGAAAGTGGTGGACCATGAGACCCGTGGCTTAACGGGGAGTAACAACAACAATACTAACAATTAATCCTTAAAGAGAAAAATCCCTTGTCTGAGAAGAGGTTTTGTGGCTCTAGCCCTTGGTGACTCTTTTTTTCCCTGTGATGCCAACTGTACATCTATTTGGCATCTGCAGTTGTTATTACAGGTAGACCCACCTGCAGCTCCCTACATCATCACTTCTCAGGAAGGAGGTGCCCTTTCAAAAGAGAATGCATTTGGCAGCATTTGGTTTCAAGAGGCGCCGTTCTCCGACAGCTTTCACTGTGGTGGACAATGTGGATGAGGAAAAGGCTGATATGGGCAAAAGGATCTTCATTTCATTTGTTGAGGCTGGCTAGGCATAAAGTCCTGTGGCTTCTGGGACTTACCTCAAAAGTATATGGACTTGAGTCATTCTAAAACTACACACACCCTTTGGCATTCTTATGAATGGGACTTGATTTTGTTACTGATGTTTTCCAGTTCAGAACTCTTATGATGGAAAAAGCCAATATTTTTAAATGCCTCCATTTTATGGAGGGTAAAGTCCAATTTGAAGTACATGAATTTTTTCTCTTTTTAACAACTTATTCAGAAATATCTCTAAACTCAATTCAACAGACTTATTTAGAAACAACAGACTTTTACCTTTTTGTTGCGCTTAGTTTTCGTAACTAAGAGGAAATCATCAAAGAGAAACAGATAAACATCTAGGAATCTTGTGCTTTCTGAGGAAAGAAAGAAGATGAAATTGGGGCTGGAAGTAGCAAGCAAAATTTTTTTTTTTTTTTCCTTTTTAAATCAAATAAACGCTTTAGAAAACAACACAGAACAGGTATCTGGGTGCAGGAGGCTCAGGACTCGGGGGGCTCCAATCACGTGAGTCAGAAAACTGCATTACAACTGAGCTGATTTCTCCCTAAAGCAGGGACCTGATGTGAGCTCCCAACTTTAAAGGTATTAGTGACGCGTTTCATGTGGATCTGAGATAGCCTGGGGGATATTTGCAGTGGTTTCCGCTAAGCAGAGGACACATCTATTGACCAACAGCACACCAGCGTTTTTGCCTCCTGACACATTTGGGCGTCACTGGCAGAGGTATACGTTACTAGAGAAAAGGCACTTTGTCACTGCCGCAGACTAAACTGCAGAGCCCCCCAATTCTTTGCGGAAGCCGCCACCCCATTGTGTACTTGGAATAAGGAAGTAATTAAGGTTAGATGAAGGCTTAAGGGAGGACCCTGGTCTGGCAGGGTGAATATCATCCAAGACACACCAAGGCATGCGCGCACGCTCTCTGCCACGTATGATGCTGAGAAAGCCGGAAAAAGAGCTCTCACCAGGAACCACATCAGTAGGCAACTTGATCTTAGACTTCCAGCTTCCAGCACTGAGAGAAATAAACGCCTCCTGTTTAAGCCGCCCAGCTAGTGGCATTTTGTTACGGCAGCCCTAGCTGATGAGGAGAGGCATTAAAGCAACTGTCTCTCAAGTTTTGCAATTTGTCTATACGCGTTTAAAGTCTTCATGTAGCTTTATATTTACAACCTTTTCTTAATATCACTTTTGATGATAACTGAAGGCAAATAGGCTTTTCTGCTTTTCCCTAAGAAGAAGACAGCAGTAGAAAGGAAAAGTATTAGAGAGATCGCTCCCCTTCTGGATTTAACGCTATCCCTTAGAAATTAGAAAAAGAAATGGTTCAATTTAAATGATTTTAGAGGAAAGGGTAGTCCTTTCAGAGGGTGATGTGACAGGCACCTAAAGGAAATGTAAGAAAAATCAAGTAAATATTTTTTATTATTCTATTTGTTTGTTTATATTATTCTAGAAGTTCTTTCTTGTATACCCTGGAAATACAATGTCTTAGGTTAAATTAATAGATAAAATATCTAACACTCCTTCTTTAAGTTTAGAGGAAAGATACTTCCTACATTTGCCCAGAAGAGAAATTAGATATATTATTTAATCTTGAATTATCCTTGAATGTTTTTTAGGTGTTTTCCATCTCTACTAGAAACTCCTTTTGGCAAACTGGGCTGTGGCAAAGACTGCCGGTGGTCCCTCAAAAACAATTCTTATTTTGTAGTAATGAAATTTCCAAGTTTTAGTGGGTATTTGTTACTTGTGAACAAATACAGGTGCCAGCTTTCCTTGTAGCTGAATGTGACCACGTGACTAAATTCTGACCAATGAGATATGAGTAGAATGCAGGCAGAACTTAAGTCACTTGGTCACATGCAGCCTCAAGGAAAGCTGGCACCTGTATTTCCAAGCAGCCAACAAACACTGAGCACCATGATCAGAATCTTGCCTTCTAAGAGCTTTAATTGTAATAAAAGCAGACACATAATAAACACAGACAACATCTGAGATAAATTCAAGAACTGACAGTGCTAAAGGAAATATGGGATTATGAAAAAGGATGACTAAAGAGGGGCATCGTAGGCCTACAGCTAGAGTATTCATATTTACTATCCCAGGACTCTGAGCTATGGGTCACACAACCAGTTCTGAGGCTTACTAACTTGTGCAGTTCTAACTCGGTTAGGTCTTTCTCTCACAGAGCCTGAACTGTGGGGTTCTCATCGCACTGCTGGGCTTCCCTGGTGGCTCAGCTGGTAAAGAATCTGCCTGCAATGTGAGAGACCTGGGTTCGATCCCTGGGTTGGGAAGATACCTGGGAGAAGGGAAAGGCTACCCACTCCAGTGCTCTGGTCTGGAGAATTCCATGGACTATATAGTCCATGGGGTTGCAAAGAATCGGACGCCACCAGGGGGTTTCACTTCGCCTCCTCGCACCGCTAGGGGACGGAGCAGCACCACTGGCTCGCCTCAGGTCTGCAGCAGCGGGATCGATGTTCTCTAGGTGCCACAGCTAGCTACTCGGCCATCACGTTGGCCTGAACTTCACTCATTTTTCTATTTAGAAACACCAACCTGTGGGGAGCAGCGCATTTGTGAAGGTTATGTGCCTGCATGAATTCCGATAGGAAGCTGGTTAAACTTCTAAAGTTATAAAATCTTGTACCTTCTGGGAATGAGAAAATGCACTTATTTAATCTTAACATCATAGTTTTTAAGGCTAGAAGAAATTCTGAAACGCATTAGTAGTAGGTATCACTGTTATCATTGTTATTACCATCATCATCACCAACATTTACAGAAGAGATTAAGGAAATTTAAACAATTTCCCCAAAGCCCACCCTTGGTGCTAAAGCCCCTATTCTTGGTCCAGTGCTTTTCCCATTCAAAACAATATCCTATTTCTTCTAATATTATTACCCCCACCACATTTCCATGCCAACTCTGAGTCAAAGTCCCAGTGACTTTAAACTTGGTATGATGACACTGCCCCCTGTGATGAAACCTGACTGGCAGCATATACTGGTAGACAGGAGCCTGGGGTTACTAATATTTACACAGGTCTTCCTTTTTGATCCACACCCATTTCTAACATTTTAGGATAGGCTAGCAGCAGTGCAACTCACTGTGTTGGGGAAGTTGGTGGACACAGGGAAGAGGTGAAGTAAAACCTCAGATAATTCCAGGCGGAGGCCAAATTTTGGAGGGAAAGTCATATGACTACACAGAACTGTTTCGCTTCCCCACTTTAGGTTTTGGTTGGATTTGGCTTTGTCACAATGATATAGTTACTTCTGAAATTGTAAATAACATTAAAGAAATTGTAAAACTAATATCTTCTCAAAGGCAAATGTGGGCAGGGGGCATTTGCAGGTGGAGAATGGTTGACAAACAAAGGCCCAGGCTCTTCCCACCTCACCTGCTTCGCTGCGGAGCCTTCAGGCTGGTCTCTCTGCTTTGTCTCCTCCACCCACTTTGCACACTGCTTTTCGGAGCTCCTTCTTCAACAACTTTTAACCCTATTATGTCCCCGAGTGAGGACTCAATGGCTTCCTGCTCTCTGCCATTTCCTGGCTGGGTCCTTCTGGCTTCCAAGGCAGTCGCTAAAATTCTGGAAGCCAGCTAGGCTGAGGCAGCCTGTTGGCTTGGGTCTGAATGTGGCCATTAACTTGCCAAGCGCCCTGAATGTGTTATGCAAGTTCCCTGTATTTGTCCTGTGATATGAGATTAAATGTAATTTCTCTGCATGACTCACTGGCAGGAGAAAATGTACGCAGAACTCCTTTGCTGTGAAACGTTAGGTGTGTCTATCTTCCTGAGTGGGCAGGAGTTATGTCCCAAGCTGACATCTAACACTATCTTGAAACTAGAGCAGGTTCTCAAAGATGTGTACTGAGTAAGGACTTACTGCCCAGCACCCCCTACCAACAAGATCTCAGCCGGCTATAAACATGCAATCCCACATCCCACAGGGCTTTGCACACTGTGGGTGCTCAAGCGAGGGTTTGTGAAGCAATGAAGCAATGAATGAAAGCAAATCTTACTTCAGCTGGGCAGCCCTTTCTGATCATGATATTTACTGAGTGCTGACTCTCTACCAACTATTCTTTCAAGAGCTACCAACATCCATTAGCTCACTGAACTCCTCACAACAAAGAGGGGAAACTGCAGCGTAGGGAGACTGCTGGCCAAGGCTCCAGGTTACAGAGGCAGCCGAGGTGGAGCGGGAAGGGGGCACACCCTCCTAGCCACGGGGGAGCCTCCTCGTCCAGGCGGCCTCTGCCTCCAGGCCTTTTCTCCTGCTGTGCTTTTCATTCGGGCTGTCCTTCCACTGACCTAACATCCTTCTATTCGCCAGAGTGCCCCCCTCCAGTGCCATGGGCCACAAGGAGCCCTTCCGAGGTACTCTAGCACTGGGCTCGCTTTCGGATTCAGACCGCAGGTCTGCTTACTGCGGCAGAGCTTCTCAGCTCGAGGGAAAGGCTTATCCAGAATACCGATTCTCTGTCCTCCAGTCCTGCGCAGCACAGTGTGTTACATAACAGAGTCTCAGTCAACACTGACAGTCTGGCTGCCCAGCTCAGTGAGGGTGGGAACAGCTAACGTCGAGTGTTTACCAGATTCCAGACCTTGAGCTTGAAGATGGAAATGGCAGTCCACTCCAGTGTTCTTGCCTGGAAAATCCCATTGACAGAGGAGCCTGACAGGCTATAGTCCACGGGGGTTGCAAGAGTCAGACACGACTTAGTGACCAAACCACCACCACCACCACCACACCTTGAGCTAAGCTCTTCACTTGGACTGCAGTCTTATAAGATACATGCTGCTGCTAAGTCGCTTCAGTCGTGTCCGACTCTGTGCGACCCCATAGATGGCAGCCCACCAGGGTCCCCCATCCCTGGGATCTCCAGGCAAGAATACTGGAGTGGGTTGCCATTTCCTTCTCCATATAAGATACATATAGTTATGCCACTTTAGAGTCACCCTGTGGTCCGATCAAGCTGGAGTCTGTGTGATTCCACGGGATGCTCTCTGATTCACATCTGCTGTCACCTTGGCCACAAGCTTTCAATTCCTGCCACCCTTCTATTAGCCACAGTTGGACAAGTTACAAGGTGGCAAAGATGTTGGGTTTGTAAAGGAAGCAGTTATTTACCTGCAAGAGTTAGCTTTCCTTCATAGAGAAGGTGTCTGTTGGTTGGTGACAGGATGTTTTCTGCCATGTGTTCTTTAAAAATGTGTTTCAGGCACTGGGAAAACAAGGGAGACAATCAAAGAGATGTTAGTGATTAGAAGACAGCATGTTCCAGGAGCTGGGGCAATGCAACTCTGTCTACAAAGCTGGAGACATTTGGAAATGCCAGTAAGTGGACATGGGGCTGGGGAAGAATGGGCAAACCTCTTAGGAGGACCAGCCCAGGAACGGCGTGATGAGGCCAGCCGCCCCACCACACACAACGCCACGTGGATGAAGGCTTTACATCTGCAAGATTTATAATTCTGGTGGGCAGCTGGGGTCTATGTAATAAGATTAGCGTATTTCCACCCAAATGCCAAACTTCTGGAAAGGGATGTATGTTCTAACTGATCCCTTTTGTACCTCTGGAATGAAAAACCTTTTATCTCGATCCCAAAGTGGAGGCCACACTACAATCTCTTGTAGATGTCTGAACTTCTGAAAATTGTCAAGCCACTTCACTTTTCCTTCAAGATCCCCTAAAAGACAAGACACATCCAATATATTTTTAAATGCATGAGACATTACAGCATAAAATTTAACCAAGATCCATTGAAATCATTCAGACACTGAACCCCCTGGAGCCAAACTATATCTGAGGTTCATTTAACATTATTTCTCGCTGTTTGAACACCTTAGAAAAACTCACTAATTTGAAATCAGCCTCTTGCAGAGAAACTGAAGCTGAACAATTCAGTAAATTGTAAACGTGCATTTTTATTTCAATAATACTAATAATGCCCCTGGTAGCTCTCTCATATTCCCTACATCATACAGCTAGTGATTACAGGAAGGAAAAAAATCAGACTAACAAGGACAAGCATATCTTTTTGTCTTAATCATAAGACACACATTCCCTTTATGGTAAAGTTGATTATTTCTTTTGGTAAGAACGTATTTTTTCTTCAAAGTTTAGTTTGAAGAAAAGTTCTCTTCAAAGAACTTTTGAAAACTTTTGAAAACAAAGAAAAGTTTTCTTCAAAGTTCTTCAAATTATTAGTTTCCCAATATTTTTGATAACATATTGCTATTGAGGTTTTGAAGTGATTTTTGAAAATATGGAGGGCAAGTTGTAGACCCACAGAATCAATGGCTAGGGGAATCTGTGAGAATTCACTACCTTTAAGCTCATAAACTTAGAGGAAGGCACAGGGATCTCTTTCCTCAACAAAGAAAATTCAGATTTTATTGAGAAATTCCTGGAAGAGATGTTATTATCTTCCTCACAAATCCATCAAAATGAGTAATAATCTTCAAAATTACTTTAAAATTTAAAAAAGTCTGTCTTTAATTGAATTTTCTGTCAATCAATTTGATAAGCTTAATACTAGTTCCTTGTGTCAGTCATTAGAGAATTTGAACAAAAAACTTAAAAAAGGGAAAAAACTCCTAATTGAGTGGTGATTTTACTTTTAAACATGAAAAGAAAAAAAATATATCATTTCTGTACAGCTGATAATTATCAATTTGGATTGTTCCTTTTTGATGCTCCCTAGGAAATCTTTTATGGACGCCTATCAAGGATTTATTTATTTGGATTTGACTATACATAGCTACTCAAATAGACTTAAATTATTACAGAGCTTGCTCTTTTATCCCCTAATTCCAGTTCTAAATATTGTAGTTGGCATTATATTTAGATTGGCCCTCGATCTCAGTGACCTAAAAAAAAAAAATGACGGTGGTAATTTACCCTCCGGAAAGGCTTTTCAGCTGTTTACTTCCATTTGCTTTGTGTGTTGGTTCAGTATGGATGTTAAAAACAAAGTGCCTTCATCATCTGGGAAGTAGAAGTTTTCCTGCCTGAACTCACATCTGAAAACCTTGGAGACGGAGCCACGTCCTGCGTGAACCCTTAGGAGTTAAGAGTTCTCACAGGGTCGGCCAGGATGTGAGTGGAGCCCATTGTCTTGAGTGTGTTTGATTTACACTGCAAACTCAAAGTCAAATCCACATTTCCGACAGCCAGTGACCTCAAGCCAACAGAATTACCTCCTAGGATGGAAGCCCAGCTGGTTCCCAGGAGCCACTGCTGCTGCTACTGCTGCTGCTAAGTCGCTTTAGTCGTGTCCGACTCTGTGCGACCCCATAGACGGCAGCCCACCAGGCTTCCCCGTCCCTGGGATTCTCCAGGCAAGAACACTGGAGTGGGTTGCCATTTCCTTCTCCAATGCACGAAAGTGAAAAGTGAAAGGGAAGTCGCTCAGTCGTGTCTGACTCTTCGTGACCCCATGGACCACAGCCTACCAGGCTCCTCCGTCCATGGGATTTGCCAGGCAAGAATGCTGGAGTGGGTACCATTGCCTTCTCCACCCAGGAGCCACAGGGTCCCCCAACTCTTTGACTAAAGCTGACACTGGAGCTCCGGGTCCCTCATCTCAGTGACTTACGGATTGACTTTTCCACCTTTTCCTTGATGGAGTAGATCATGATTTTCTCTGCAGAGTCTGTACTCCTTTTCCAGATATTCTTCAGCAACAAGGGGTATCGAGTCAGCCTGTGTAGCGGGGCCACGAGCAGCTCAGGTAGGTGAAGGCGTCTGCACTGGTCATTTTGCTCACACCACTGGGGAAGGCAAAACCAGGCCCATCAGAACATTGCTTCTATTGGGGCACTGAGGAATCTGGACACAAAAAAACCTTAGGAGTTCTCACTCAGTAATGACATAACACCCCTGTGAGCTTGCTGGGAAAAATTATAAGGACTGAATATTCATTGGAAGGACTAGATCTTGTTTTGAAAATCCCATATTAAACCGTCTTAGCAAGCATTTATCTACTAGTACTGCAATCAGGATCTCAAAAAAAAATTTTTTTTTTTTTGCAATATGCTTAAGAAGTATTATACCCATATTCCAGCCTTGTTTACCCTTCTGACCAACTGTAGTTTTCCCTTTTCCTCCTCCCAGGCCCTTGGGGTTGATTTCTGGGTTTGCCAACTCTGCTACCTACCTCCTTTGCTGCAGTGCAGTTAGGAAAACTGAGAGTCAACACTGAATGGGGAGAAAGGAAAAGGAAGGAGTTTTGCTTGTTGGGTGAGTTCCTTAACTCTTCTTTGTTGGAGGGAATCAGGATAATGAGAAAATGAGGTTGAAGAGGCTAAACTGAGCTACATCATATAGAAAGGAGATGAGAAGAAAAAAGACACAGACAGTTGTCAATAGGGAGAGTTTGTTCAAGGAGGCGGCTGCCAGGTATACATACATGCAATGGGGAACACATGAAAGGAAATTTTAGTAAGTACTGCTACAAGTCAGGCCTTACAAACGGCTTAGAAATGAAGTAAAAGGCAAAGGAGAAAAGGAACGCAGAGTTCCAAAGAACAGCAAGGAGAGACAACAAAGTCTTCCTAAGTAAACAGTGAAAAGAAATAGAGGAAAACAACAGAATGGGAAAAGACTAGAGATCTCTGCAAGAAAACCGTGGATACCAAGGGAACATTTCATGCAAAGATGGTAACAATAAAGGACAGAAATGGTATGGGACCTAATGGAAGCTGAAGATAGTAAGAGGTGGCAAGAATACACAGAAGAACTGTATCAAGGTCTTAATGACCCAAATAATCAAGATGGTATGATCACTAACCTAGAGCTAGACATTCTGGAGTGTGAAGTCAAGTGGGCCTTAGGAAGCATTACTAGGAACAAAGCTCGTGGAGGTGATAGAATTCCAGTTGAACTACTTAGAATCCCCAAAGATGATGTTGTTAAAGTGCTGCACTCAGTATGACAGCAAATTTGGAAAACTCAGCAGTGGCGCATGACTGGAAAAGGTGTTTTATTCCAATTCCAAAGAAAGGTAATGCCAAAGAATGTTCAAAGTACTGCACAATTGCACTCATTTCACATGCTAGCAAGGTAATGCTCAAAATCCTTCAAGCTAGGCTTCAATAGTACGTGAATCAAGAACTTTCAGATGCTAAAGCTGGATTCAGAAAAGGCAGAGGAACCAGAGATCAAATTGCCAACATTTGTTAGATCATAGAGAAAGCAAAGGAATTCCAGAAAAACATCTACTTCTGGTTCACTGGCTACACAAAAGCCTTTGACTGTGTTGATCACAGCAAACTGGAAAATTCTTAAAGAATTGGGAATACCAGACCACCTTACTTGCCTCCTGAGAAACCTATATACAGGTCAAGAAGCAACAGTTAGAACCAGACATGGAATAATGGACTGGTTTAAAGCTGGGAAAGGAGTACATCAAGGCTGTATATTGTCACTCTGCTTGTTTAACTTTTATGCAGAGCACATTATGAGAAATGCTCAGCTGGATGAATCACAAGCTGGAATCAATACTGCCAGGAGAAATATCAATAATGTCAGATATGCAGATGACACCACCTTAATGGCAGAAAGTGAAGAGGAACTAAAGAGCTTTTTGGTGAAAGTAAAAGAGGAGAGTGAAGAAGCTGGCTTAAAACTCAACATTCAAAAAACGAAGATGAATGGCATCCTGTCCCATCACTTCATGGCAAACAGGTGGGGAAAAAATGGAAACAGTGACAGACTTTATTTTCCTGGGTTCCAAAGTCATTGTGATGGTGACTGCAGCCATGAAATTAAAAGATGCTTGTTCCTAGGGGAAAAAAGCTATGACAAACCTAGACAATGTGTTAAAAAGCAGAGACATCACTTTGTTGACAAAGGTCCATATGGTCAAAGCTGTGGTTTTTCCAGCAGTCACGTACAGATGTGAGAGCTGGACCATACAGAAGGCTGAGCACCCAAGAATTGATGCTTTTGAGCTGTGGTGTTGGAGAAGACTCTTGAGAGTCCCTGGACAGCAAGGGGATCCAACCAGTCCATCCTAAAAGAAATCAACCCTGAATATTCATTGGAAGGACTGATGCTGATGCTAAAGCACCAATACTTTGGCTGCCTGATGCGAAGAGCTGACTCATTGAAAAAGACCCTGATGCTGGGAGAGACTGAAGGCAGGAGAAGGGGAGAACAGAGGGTGAGGTGACTGGATGGCATCACTGACTCAATGGACGTGAGTCTGAGCAAACTCTGGGAGATAGTGAAGGTCAGGGAAGCTGGCGTGCTGCAGTCCATGGGGTTGTGAAGAAATGGACACAACTTAGTGACAACAAGAACACATGTGGAAGCCACAGCCACCACCCACCACCCCATTTTGCTGGCTCTATTCTTTTCTTTGGAAGAAGAGAGCTCTTTCTCTTTCTCCCCCTTTCTTCCCTTCTCCAACTTTCCCCCTTTTCTCTCCTAGCCTCAAGCTTTGCAATTGTCCTTGTCTTCCATACCCTCCTACCCTAACAGCTATATCACATTTCTTCTAAAAACTTCAGGACTCTTCTTTATGGGAATTCTGCCAGGCATGATCTTTCCCACTTCCCCACCTACAGGTGGCAGGTCAGAAAAGTGAGGACAGAGGTGCACAGAGGATGGAGCTCTAGGGGCCAGGCTTTAAGGCTGAGGGACCACCTCCCCTCTCCGCACCTCACACTCCTCTTCTATAAAATGGGAGCAGGTATTAGATGACTTCCTAGTTCTCATCCAGCTCAAAATGGTTGTGATCCTCACTGGGGTTGAAGGGATGAAGGAAGCAGAGATTGCAGCCATGAAAGGGCTAGGAGCAGAAGGAGTGGAGGAAAGAGGTGTGGGAAGGCCGTCGTCATCTGTGGCCTTCAGTTTAGTTCAGTCAGTTCAGTCGCGTCTGACTCTTTGTGACCCCATGGACTGCAGCATGCCAGGCCTCCCTGTCCATCACCAACTCCCAGAGATGTAGTGGCTGATTTCTGTGCTGAGTCACTGGCAACAGCATTCCAGCGCTACCTGCTGTCCTCGTGGGAGGCTGGGGAGCTCCAATAATTGATTTCTCATCAGGAGTGAGGGATTCCCTCAAAACACAGCCCCGGGTCACTGCTCCAAATTTCCATGCTGTGGGCAACAGCTCTGGAGGCCAGCACCCACTGGTGTTCAGGGTAAATATAAAAGCACTGAATCTCCCCCAGATACCAATCAGAAAAGAAATACCAGTGGTAAATAATTTAGATAAAGATCCAGGCAGAGATACACAAAATAGTTATAATGTTTTGAAAGGTCTCAGAAGAGAAAAAAAAGAAAACATATTTGATGATTCTAAAAGTGAAACTATAACTTTTTCTTTCATTTCTCTGTTGGCTTTACTTTTCATGTCTATTAGGGAAAGAAAAGAAACTCTCTGTCACGAGAAATTGGATATAAAAGTCCTTTTCCTGGATGGGTCTAGGTGAGTGGAATCTGCTTCAGCTTGATAATAAATTTATATATAGTTGGGAGATCGAGATAGTGGAATAGAAGGACACAGACCTCACCAACTCCCACAAATACATTAAAAATACATCTACATGTGTACCAGTTCTCACAGAATACCTACTGAATGCTGGCAGAAGAGCTCACACAACTAAAACTGCCAGGAAGATCACCATGCAACACGGGAGGATGGGATGGGACCTGTACTGCGGGGAGGGAGCTGTGAAAGAAGAAAGGTTCCTTGCCCTAGGAACAAACTTTGCTGCCTAGATCAGCCAAAACAGAACGGAAGCTTCAGAGGCTCAGAGAAGAATGCAGTAATTGGCTTAAGCAGGCAGAAAAGAGAGGCCAGTACGCCTGGTCTTGGCCACCTTGCTGCACTCCCCAGCTCCATGCATGTGTCTGCGAGTGCAGGTCGGGGCTGGGTGCTGAATCTTGGGTTTCAGCGCACAGATCTGGGGAGAGGACTGGGGGTGGCTGTGCAGAGAGAGCCTGAAGGGGCCAGAGTGCTGATGGTGGCAACTGGGGCTGCGTGCGGGATGAAACTTGGGTCTACTACAGAAGCCCTCTGTTAAGGAGCACCTGAAGACAGGTGGGACCCCAGCAGAGCAGCCCCACAGAGCACTACAGCGGGCAGGGCTCTTCGAGCTCTGGAGTGACTGCTGTTGCCCCACGCGGAGGTGGGGCTGAAATCTGAGCCATATCAGGAGACCCTGCGACTTTAGTGGATTTATGCTGCCGGTGCCTTTATAAGCTAAGTGACTGTGGGACATTTGAGCAGAGGACTGATGCTCCCAAAGCTGGGGCAAGTCCAGAGTCAGCAGTTGCAAGTTTTGCGGGTACACGTAAGTGGAGGTCGGGCCAGGGTCTGTGCTCGTCCCGAAACTCTGAGGGGGTCGAGGAGCATGACCTTGGGCAGCTAAGAAACGTCCTGGGGCCTGACTTCAGGGAATCTGTGCCTGCAGATCTGAGTAGGTAGCTTTATGAGCACAGCACCTGAGGGACATCCAGGCCAACGGCCTGCATCCCCATGGCTGAGGAGGAGGTGAGGCCCATGACAACAACAGTGTACTCTGGAAGCACACACGGTGTGCGACAGACACCACGGAGCGCACTCCAGCGGACAGCTCCTGATGAGGAATACTCACGGCTCCTTCCCCAGTAGCTCCAGGCCTGCCTACCGCACACTGCAGCTCAGAAACAGGATGATCTGGGGGGCTTCTACTCCAACGGGGGAGCAGACTGCGCTCCCAACAAAGCTGTGACAACCCCAGACCAAACAGGAGGCTCTGCTCAACTTGCAGTGCAGGCTCTGGTCACCAGAAAACATCACACTCCCTATGAAGGGGCAACAGCCAGCGTGCGAGGAGGGAAGAAACGGCAGGTGCCCATTCCAGATGCAGCCCGTGCACCCAAAATAGTAAGACTCACGCAGACTACACAAGGATGCTCCCACACAAAAGCAACTCTTCAAGAACACAGGAAATTACTGTATCTCCTAAATCCAGGGGCAAAGAAAGAAAACTGAAACCAAGAAGCAGAGGAACTATTTCCAAAAACAGGACAGGAGAACTCTCCAATAAAACAGAATCTCTACCAGATTCTGAGTTCAAAAAGAAGATAAGGCTTCCTGGGTGGCTCAGTGGTGAAGAATTCACCTACCAATGCAGGAGACGTCAGTTTGATCCCTGATCTGGAGTCACGAAGCACCTACAGAGCCCATGTGCCACACGCTGTCCAGCCCTCAAGCAGCAACGACCAAGCCCACTTGCCCTTGGTGGAGCTTGTATTCTGCACCAAGAGAAGCCACCACAGTGAGAAGCCCACGCACCACAGCTAGACACGAGCCTCTGGTCACGGCAGTGAACTCAGCATGGCCAAACCTCAATAACATTACGAAAAGAAAATAACAACTAACAAATTAAGAAAGGGCATTGAGAGAGATGCAGATCACTTTAGCAAGGAACTGCTAATAGAAACTATAAGGAGAAGCCAGCTAAAATGAGAAAATGTACATGCTGCGATGAAGGCAAGCTAAAGGCAATAAATAACAAACTAAACATTGCAGGGTTTCCCTGATGGCTCAGCAGTAAAAGAATCTGCCTGCTAGTGTAGGAGACATGGGTTTGATCCCTGATCCAGGAGGATTTCACATGCTGTGGATCACCCGAGCCTGTGTACCACAACAAATTAGCCAGCGATCTCGAGCCGGCATATCACAACTGTTGAGCCCACACCCCTCTACTAGGGAAGCCGCACGCCCTAGAGCCCAGGCTCCACAACGAGAGAAGCCACGGCAATGAGAAATCCGTGCCCCACGACTAGAGAGCAGCCCCCACTCACCACAACTAGACAAAAGCCTGTGCAACAACAAAGACTCAGCATGGCCATAAGTAAATAAATGTATTAAAGAAACAATGTAGGTCAAATAACTGATCTAGAAGACAGAATAATAATGGAAATCAATCAGAAGTGTAGACAGAAAGTCAAATGAAAAAAAAGAAAATACATGAGACTTATGGGATAATATAAAGTGAGCCGATCTACAATCTAATCTACCACCGGAAAGAAATAGAAAAAGAACAAATAAAGCCTAAAGTCAGCAAAAGGAAGAAATAATAAAAAGTCAGAGAGAAAGAAATAGAATAGAGATCAAAAAATAGAAAATAAAGCCAAACCAATGAAACCAAGAGCTGGTTTTTTGAAAGGGGGAAACAAAACTGGGGCTTCCCTGGAGGCTCAGTGGTAAAGACTGCCTGCAATGCAGAAGATGAGGGTCTGATGCCTGGTCAGGAAGAGCCCCTGGAGAAGGAAATGGCAACCCACTCCAGTATCCTTGCCGGGGAAATCCCACGGACAGAGGAGCCTGGCAGGCTACAGTCCACGGGGTGGCAAAAGAGTCAGACATGATTTAATGACTAAAAGAACAGTGACAAAGCAAAATTCACACACCTCTGGCCAGGTTCACCAAGAAGAAACGGAAGGACCCAAATAAAACAAGAAATGAAAGAGGAAGCACAACAACTGATTTTGCAGAAACACAAAAATCTGTGAGAGACTACTACAAAGAATTATATGCCAACAAGCTGGACAATCTAGAAGAAATGGATAAGTTTTTAGGGACAGACAGCCCACCAAAACAGAATCAAGAAGACATAAATAATTTAAACAGATTGATCACTAGAAGTGAAATAGAATCTCTAATAATAATAAAGCTCCCAGACTTCCCTAATGGTCCGGTGGTTAAGAATCTACCTGCTAATGTAGGGACATGAGTTTGAAACCTGGTCTGGGAAGATTCCACATGCCTCAGGGCAACTAAGCTCATGCACGTGTTTGCTGAAACTCAAAACAAAACAAAACAACCCCCTGCAAACAAAAGTCTAGGATCCAATGAGTTTGCTGGGGAATCCTACCAAACATACAATGAACTTATACCAATCCTTTTCAAAGTCTTCTTTAAGACTGAAGAGTAGGGGATACCCCAAAGTCATTCTATGAAGCTACCACTACTCTGATACCAAAACCAGAAAAAGATACTATGAAAAAAGAAAATTATAGGTCACTATCTTTGATGAATACAAATGCAAAAATTCTCAATGAAATTCAGCAAACCAAACACAACAGCAAGTAAAAGGATAATAATATACATGATCAAGCTGGATTCAACCTAGAGTCACAAGGACAGTTCAACATAAGCAATACACCACATCAACAAAAGAAAAGACAAAAATCCCCCATGATCATCTCAACAGATGCAGAAAAAGCATTAGATAAAATGTAACATCCACTTATTATATATTAAAAAAACTCTCCAGAAAGTGGGCACAGAGGAAACCTACCTCAACATAGTAGAGGCCATGTATTACACACCCACAGCTAACATCATTCGTGAAAGTGAAAAACTGAAACATTTCCTCTAAGACTAGGAACAAGTCAAGGATATTCATTCTTGCCACTTTTATTCAACTTTAGTTTTAGAAGTCCTAGCCACAGTAATCAGCAAAGAAACAGAAATAAAAGGGATTCAAATTGGAAAAGAAGTAAAAATGTCACTGTTGCAGATGACAGGATACAATATATAGAAAATCCTAAAGATGTTACCACAGAAATGCTAGAATTTATCAATGAATTTGGTAAAACCGCAGGACACAAAATTAATACACAGAAATCTGTTGCATTTCCATAAACTAACAACAAAAGACCAGAAAGATAAATTACAGAAACAATCTCATTTACCATTGCATCAAAAAGAATAAAATACCTAGGAATAAATCTACCTAAAGAGCCAAAAGATCTGTATTCTGAAAACCATAAGATGTTGATATAAGAAATCAAAGATGACATAAACAGATGGAAAGATACACTGTGTTCTCGGACTGGAAGAAGCAATATTGTCAAAATGACTATATGACCTCAAAGCAATCTACAGATTCAGTGCAATCTCTATCAAATTACCAGTGGCATTTTTTATAGAACTAGAACAAAAAAATTTATAATTTGTATGGAAACACAAAAGATCCCAAATGGCCAAAACAATCTTGATAAAGAAAAATGGAACTGGAAGAATCAGACTCCCCGACTGCAGACTATATTACAAAGCTACAGTCATCAAAACAGTATGGTAGTGGCACAAAAACAAATACATAGATTAATGAGCATGATAGAAAGCCCAGAAATAAACCCATGCACCTATGGTCAATTAGTCTTTGACAAAGGAGGCAAGAGTATACAATGGAGAAAATATAGTCTCTTCAGCAAATGGTGTTGGGAAAGCTGGACAGCTATATGTAAATCAATGAGGTTAGCACACTCCCTTACACCCTACACAAAAATAAACTTGAAATGGCTTAATGACTTAAATATAAGAAAAAAAATAATAAATATAAGACAGGACACCATAAAAATCCTAAAAGGGAACATAGGAAAAACATTCTCTGATATAAACTGTAACAATGTTTTCTTAGGTCAAGTCTGCTAAAGCAACAGAAATAAAAACAAAAATAAACCAATGGGACCTTATCAAACTTATAAGCTTTGATAACCAACAAGGTCCTACTGTGCAGCATAGGACACTATATTCAATATCTCATAATAAATTATAATAGAAAAGAATATGAAAAAGTATTATATATATGTAAAATGAATCACTTTGCTATACACCAGAAATACAACATTGTAAATTAACTATATATAATAAACAAAAAGTAAATTTACACATAAATCTTATACTATATAAAATTATATTGATATAATTTATACAGAAATCATTAAAAATCCAATGTGTTCAGGGGAAGAGTGAAATGGATTGAGGGTCCAAATAAAACCTTGTTCTCCTCATTAACCTGTCTTGGTGGGATGCAACCATGGTCTTGGACACTCATTATTCTTGGGAACTTGGGAAATTTACTTTGGGAAATTTACTTAAGTCCTCTAAACCTCATCTGTGAAATGTGGATAACAAGAGTTGCCATAACTGAGTGATGAGAGATTTTAAGGAGATAATCCCCACACAGTGCTGACAACAATGCCTGACATGTCTTGAATATTCAGTCCACAGTAGATAGATTTGTCAGCAACTGCTAATCGAGCAATGGCACCCCACTCCAGTACTTTTGCCTGGAAAATCCCATGGACGGAGGAGCCTGGTGGGCTGCAGTCCATGGGGTAGCTAGAGTCAGACACGACTGAGCAACTTCACTTTCACTTTTCACTTTCATGCATTGGAGAAGGAAATGGCACCCCACTCCAGTATTTTGCCTGGAAAATCCCATGGACGGAGGAGCCTGGTGGGCTGCAGTCCATGGGGTAGCTAGAGTCGGATACGACTGAGCAACTTCACTTTCACTTTTCACTTTCATGCACTGGAGAAGGAAATGGCAACCCACTCCAGTGTTCTTGCCTGGAGAATCTCAGGGATGGGGAAGACTGGTGGGCTGCCATCTATGGGGTCGCACAGAGTCAGCCACAGCTGAAGCGACTTAGCAGCAGCAGCTAATCGAGCAAAGACTAAGAGACGTGGTACCAAGTTCCCAGGGTCTTGTTTTCTGACTTTGTTGGAGTGTCTCTTTTTGGGTGTCTTTGTTACACTGTGTGGGCTTTCTCCAGTTGCGGCGAGCAGGGGCTAGCCTCTAGTTGCTGTGCATGGGCTTCTCATTGGGGTGGCTTCTCTTGTGGAGCACGGGCTCCAGGGAGCTTGGGCTTAGATGCTCTCTAGCATGTGGGCTTAGGTGCCCTGTGGCATGTGGGATCTTCCCACTTCAGGGGTCAAACCTATGTCCCCCACATTGGCAGGCAGATTCTTAGCCACTGGACCACCAGGGAAGTCCCCCAGTGTCTTTCTCTGCATCACTTTGACTGACTTTGAAAAAAATGAGGGAAATTATGCTCTTGTCAATGCCCATAAAAATAATGTACAGGTATTTACAAAAAGCAGGCCCACATGGTGTACAGAGTAAATTCATCCCAGTGCAATCAGAGCCCCATTCCAGGCGGCCATAAAATGACAAAGATGTTAAGTGAAAGTGTGTTAGTTGCTCAATTGTGTCTGACTCTGTGATCCCATGGACTGTAGCCCACCAGGCTCCTCTCTCCATGGAATTCTTCAGGCAAGAATATTGGAGTGAGTGGCCATTCCTCTCTCCAAGAGATCTTCCTGACCCAGGGAATGAACCTGGGTCTCCTGCACTGCAGGCAGATTTTTTATTGTCTGAGCTACCAGGGAAGCCCACAAAGGTGTTAAGTTTTCCAACAATGTTTATGTCAAAGCCTAGGAGAGAGGTCGTCAGCTTGACAGATTTGAATCCTGCTCCTGCCCTGAACAAACTTTAAGCAAGTCGCTGAATTCTTCTAAGCTCCTGAAAAATGAGGGTAACATCAAATCCTACAGGGTTTATTGTGCAGAGAAATCAGAGATGATCAGCATGCAGCATAGCGCCCGGCCATAGCCAAAGCTTGCGAACTAGTCACTGTTAGTATTACCATTTTTGTATTTGTATCATTATTATTGTATGTATAATCATTATACATTATTAATTGTCTGTGATGAAGTTTTGTTCTGTGCTCTGGGGCTGTGGAAGGCAGATTTACCTCCAAGCCCTCCCAAAGCCTCTTCCTGACCCTTCAACCTTTGTTTCATGATGCTAACAGTTCCTTTGCAACAGGAAGTAGCCCTGAGGAGTTGTAAATAGCCCTGGGTGTAAAGTGCATGGGAGTATTTTGCCTGAAGACCTTTGTCCAGGTTCTTTTATTGCCATCTATTGGTCATGTGACCTTACAAACGTCACATAACCTCTGAGTCTCAAGGACATGTGGGGACACAATGTAATCAACTTCATAGATTTGTGGTAAGATTTAAATTAAGGATGCTTGAGAAAGTGCTTGGCAAAGCATCAGTTCAGTTCAGTTGCTCAGTCGTGTCCAACTCTGCGACCTCATGAATCGCAGCATGCCAGGCCTCCCTGTCCATCACCAACTCCTGGAGTTCACTCAGACTCATGTCCATCGAGTCTGTGATGCCATCCAGCCATCTCATCCTCAGTCATCCCCTTCTCCTCCTGCCCCCAATCCCTCCCAGCATCAGTCTTTTCCAATGAGTCAACTCTTCGCATGAGGTGGCCAAAGTACTGGAGTTTCAGCTTTAGCATGATTCCTTCCAAAGAAATCCCAGGGCTGATCTCCTTCAGAATGGACTGGTTGGATCTCCTTGCAGTCCAAGGGACTCTCAAGAGTCTTCTCCAACACCACAGTTCAAAAGCATCAATTCTTCGGTGCTCAGCCTTCTTTACAGTCCAGCTCTCACATCCATACATGACCACAGGAAAAACCATAGCCTTGACTAGACGGACCTTAGTCGGCAAAGTAATGTCTCTGCTTTTGAATATGCTATCTAGGTTGGTCATAACTTTTCTTCCAAGGAGTAACCATCTTTTAATTTCATGGCTGCAGTCACCATCTGCAGAGATTTTGGAGCCCCCAAAAATAAAGTCTGACAGTGTTTCTACTGTTTCCCCATCTATTTCCCATGAAGTGATGGGACCAGATGCCATGATCTTCGTTTTCTGAATGTTGAGCTTTAAGCCAACTTTTTCACTCTCCTGTTTCACTGTCATCAAGAGGCTTTTTTAGTTCCTCTTCACTTTCTGCCATAAGGGTGGTGTCATCTGAATATCTGAGGTTATTGATANGCCCCCACTCCTCGGGTTTCTCCTCCAGGCCGCCGGCCCTGGCCTCGGGCGTGGGTGGCTTGTCTCAGCTGCCACTCCTGGCCTCGGGGGCGAGGTGGCTTCTCCTGGCGATGTCGGTAGCTCTCCGCAGCGCTCAAGTGCGGCTTGAGCCTCCGCCGCCCGCGCTCAAGTGCCCAGTACCACAACATAAACTGATTAGAATCAAGTGAGTCCAAGACAGAAGACAAGTCAACTTGTCTTGATCCTCAATCAGCAAGGTATATGACACACCCAGAAGCACCATGGCAGTTTTAGTGAGTGAAATTCAGTCAGTTGTGTCCAACTCTTTGTGATCCCATGGACTATACAATCCATGGAATTCTCCAGGCCAGAATACTGGAATGGGTAGCCTTTCCCTTCTCCAGGGGATCTTCCCAGCCCAGGGATTGAACCCAGGTCTCTGGCATTACAGGCAAATTCTTTACCAGCTGAGCCATAAGGGAAGCCCGCGACAGTTCCAAGACACCATCAAAAGATCAAAAATTGGCAGTGGCCCAACTCTTGGAAATCTACACCCCTTAGACAAAGTAATTGGAATAATCCTCTCACTCATTAGCCCGAAATTATCCAGCCCATAAAAGCTAACCATGCCACATTTCAAGGCTGCCGGACTGGCCCTCTGCAATGGTCCACACTCTTTCTGTGGGGTGTGTTTCTCTTTGAATCTGAATACATCCACTTTATCTGTCACTGAGTACTTTCTGTGATGAGACATCAAGAACCTGAGATTCATTAGGTCCTGAAACGAGGTACTGTGGGCCTTGGCTGGGTTCAAGTCCTGGTCATGTGGGTTTGAGTCCCAACCTTCGTATTGGCTGGGTTTGAGTCCCAGCACATGGGTTCAAGTTTCAGTCTGAGGTCAACGGTTTTGTTAACACAAGTCGGGTGCCCGACAACACAGTGAGGCCAACCAAACTGAAACATCCAAGTCTGGAGTGAAGAAAAGTTTATTTCAAGGCCATACAAGGAGCTGAGGTGGCTCCTGCGCTAGTCTTGGATTCTCCCAAGGGTTTTGGTAAAGCATTTTTTAAAAGCCAGGTGAGGGAGAAAGAGGTCACGGGGTGCATGATCAGATAGTGCACATTTCTCTGGTTGATGATGATGAGGGAACAGGGTGTCACAGGGGTTAAGATTATCAGTCCTTAGGCTCTAGGAAGCCTGGGGTTATGTGCTCACCCAGCAGGTAGTTAACATATTTCTTTTGGTAGGAAGTTTTAACATCTTTCCTGAGCAAAACAGCTCAGGAAATTTGCATCAAATGCTGTGGTCTAAGTACTTCAGAGAGGAGCTAAAGCAGATTCTGGGAGAAGGCCTGTCCCAGGACAGTCCCACAGGGTCCTGCTCCAATACAGTAGATTGTGTATGATGTTCGGTAGACCACAAGAACATCATGTGTAATTTTGTATGGCGTATCAAAGAAAATCAAAGTCTACGTGTGTATATTATGATAGAACAAGACAATTCATCTGAGTTCTACATTGAAGTTGCACTGTTGGCTTTAACATATAAAAGTAAGCTGCTTTTGGGCTCCCTATCATGGAGCTCAAGAAGAAAGTTCAGTTCAGTCACTCAGTCATGTTTGACTCTCTGCGGCCACATAGACTGCAGCACGCCAGTCTTCCCTGTCCATCACCATCTCCCGGAAATAGTTCAAACTCATGCACATTGAGTCAGTGACACCATCCAACCATCTCATCTTTGTTATCCTGTTCTACTCCTGCCTTCAGTCTTTCCCCAGATTCAGGATCTTTTCCAGTGAGTCAGTTCTTAGCATCAGGTGGCCAAAGTATTGGAGCTTCAGCTTCAGCATCAGTCCTTCCAATGAGTATTCAGGACTGATTTCCTTTAGGATTGACTGGATCGATCTCCTTGCAGTCCAAGGGACTCTCAAGAGTCTCCTCCAACACCACAGTTCAAAAACACCAAGTCTTGGTGCTCAGCTTTTGCTTTGGTACAAGTTTAACACCCATAAATGACTACAGGACAAACCATAGCTTTGACTATGTAGACATTTGTTGGCAGAGTAATGTCTCTGCTTTTTAATATGCTGTCTAGATTTGTCACAGTTTTTCTTCCAAGGAGTAAGCGTCTTTTAATTTCATGACTGTAGTCACCATCTCCAGTGATTTTGGAGCCCAAGAAAGTAAAGTCTATCACTATTTCCATTGTTTCCCCATCTATTTGCCATGAAGTGATGGGGCCGGGTGCTATGATCTTAGTCTTTGAATGTTGAGTTTTAAGCCAACTTTTTCACTCTCCTCTTTCACTTTCATCAGGATGCTCTTTAGTTCCACTTTGCTTTCTACCATAAGGGTGGTGTCATCTGTATTTCTGAGGTTATTGATATTATTCCTGGCAATCTTGATTCTAGCTTGTGCTTCATCCAGTTCAGGATTTTGCATGATATACTCTGCTTATAAGTTAAATAAGCAAGCCTTGTATGGCATTGTATTTTCCCAATTTGGAACCAGTCCCTTGTTTCATATCTGTTTCTAACTCTTGCTTCTTGACCTGCATACAGATTTCTCAGGAGGCAGGTAAAATGGTCTGGTATTCCCATCTCTTTCAGAATTTTCTACAGTTTGTTGTGATCAACACAGTCAAAGGCATTACCATAGTCAATGAAACAGAAGCAAATGTTTTTCTGGAGTTCTTTTGCTTTTTATATGATCCAACGGACCTTGGTATTTTGATCTCCAGTTCCTCTGCCTTTTCTAAATCCAGGCTGAACATCTATTCTGTGTTCATGTACTGTTGAAGCCTAGCTTGGAGAATTTTGAACATTACTTTCTTAGTGTGTGAGAAGAGTACAATTGTGCTATAGTTTGAACATTCTTTGCCATTGCCTTTCTTTGGGATTGGACTGAAAACAGGCCTTTTCCAGTTCTGTGGCCACTGCTGAGTTTTCCAAATTTGCTGGCATATTTAGTACCGCGCTTTCACAGCATCATCTTTTAGGAATACAAATAGCTCAGCTGGAATTTTATCGCCACCACTAACTTTGTTCATGGTGATGCTTCGTAAGGCCCACTTGACTTTGTACTCCATGTCTCACTCTAGGTGAGTGATCACACCATTGTGGTTATCTGGGTCATTGATATCTTATTTGTATAGTTCTTCTGTGTATTTTGCCACCTCTTCTTAATATCTTCTGCTTCTCATAGCTCCATACATTTTCTGTCCTTTATTGTACCCATCTTTACATGAAATGTTACCTTGGTATCTCTAATTTTTTTGAAGAGATCTCTAGTCTTTCCCATCCCTTTGTTTTCCTCTATTTCTTTGCATTGATCATTTAGGAAGACTTTCTTATCTCTGCTCACTATTCTTTAGAACTCTGCATTCAAATGGATATATCTTTTCTTTTCTCCTTTGCCTTTTGCTTCTCTTATTTTCATAGCTATTTGTAAGGCTTCCTCAGACAACCATTTTGCCTTTTTGAACTTTTTCTTCTTGGCGATGGTTTGATCACAGCCTCCTGTACAATGTGAAGTTCCGTCCATAGATCTTCAGGCCCTCTAATTATCAGTTCTAATACCTTGAATCTATTTTTCACTTCCACTGTATAATGTAAGGGATTTGATTAGGTCATACCTGAATGGCTTAGTGGTTTTCCCTACTTTCTTCAATTTAAGTCTGAATTTTGCAATAAGGAGTTGCAGTCAGCTCCTGGTCTTGTTTTTGCTGACTGTATAGAGCTTCTCCATTTTTGACTGCAATGAATATAATCAATCTGATTTTGTTATTGACCATCTGTTGATGACCATGTGTAGAGTCATTTCTTGTGTTGTTAGACAAAGCTGTTTGCTATGACCATTGTGTTCTCTTGGCAAACTCTATCAGCCTTTGCCCTGCTTCATTTTGTACTACAAGGCCAAACTTTCCTTCTACTCTGGGTATCTCTTGACTTCCTACTTTTGCATTCCAGTCCCCTGTGATGAAAAGGATATCTTTTATTGGTGTTAGGTCTAGAAGGTCTTGGGTAGGTCTTCATAGAACTGTTCAACTTCACCTTTTTTAGCATTAGTGGTTGGGTCATAGACTTGGATTACTATGATATTAAATGATTTGCCTTGGAAATGAACAGAGATCATTCTGTCATTTTTGAGACTGCATTTTTGACTCTTCTGTTGACTATGAAGGCTACTCCATGTCTTATAAGGGAGTCTTGTCCAAAGTAGTAGATATAATGGTCATCTGAATTAAATTTGCCCATTCTAGTCCATTTTAGTTTACTTATTCCTAAAATGTCACTGTTCACCCTTACCATCTCCTATTTGACCACTTCCAACTTACCTTGATTCATGAACACAACATTCCAGGTTCCTATGCAATATTTTTCTTTATGGCATTGGACTTTACTTCCATCACAAGTCACATCCACAGCTGGGCTTCATTTTTGCTTTGGCTCAGCCTCTTCATTCTTTCTGGAGCTATTTCTCTACTCTTCACCAGTATCATATTGGGCACATACTAACCTGGGTAGTTCATCTTTCAATGTCATATCTTTTTACCTTTTCATACTGTTCCTGGGCTTCTCAAGGCAAGACTCCTGAGTGGTTTGCCATTCCTTTCTCCAGTGGACCATGTTTTGTCAGAATTCTGCACCATGTCTCATCGGTCTTGGATGGCCCTACACAGCATGGCCCATAATTTCATTGAGACAAGGCTATTATTGGTGTTAGGTCTAGAAGGTCTTGGGTAGGTCTTCATAGAACTGTTCAACTTCACCTTTTTTAGCATTAGTGGTTGGGTCATAGACTTGGATTACTATGATATTAAATGATTTGTCTTGGAAATGAACAGAGATCATTCTGTCATTTTTGAGATTGCATTTTTGACTCTTCTGTTGACTATGAAGGCTACTCCATGTCTTATAAGGGAGTCTTGTCCAAAGTAGTAGATATAACAGTCATCTGAATTAAATTTGCCCATTCTAGTCCATTTTAGTTTACTTATTCCTAAAATGTCACTGTTCACCCTTACCATCTCCTATTTGACCACTTCCAACTTACCTTGATTCATGAACACAACATTCCAGGTTCCTATGCAATATTTTTCTTTATGGCATTGGACTTTACTTCCATCACAAGTCACATCCACAGCTGGGCTTCGTTTTTGCTTTGGCTCAGCCTCTTCATTCTTTCTGGAGCTATTTCTCTACTCTTCACCAGTATCATATTGGGCACATACTAACCTGGGTAGTTCATCTTTCAATGTCATATCTTTTTACCTTTTCATACTGTTCCTGGGCTTCTCAAGGCAAGACTCCTGAGTGGTTTGCCATTCCTTTCTCCAGTGGACCATGTTTTGTCAGAATTCTGCACCATGTCTCATCGGTCTTGGATGGCCCTACACAGCATGGCCCATAATTTCATTGAGACAAGGCTATGATCCAAGTGATTAGTTTGGTTAGTTTTCTATAACTGTGGTTTTCATTCTGTCTGCTTTCTGATGGATAAGGGTAAGAAGCTTGTGGAAGCTTCAAAGAGGAAAATTTTTGTCAAATCAATTTCTACAGAATAAGTGCCAAAGAATGTGTGAAAATGAATCATTCCATATGAGACATGGCAGTTTTAATTAAGATTACCATATTGATAGCACTATAGCCCTTTACATCATCATCTGTATGTGACCCATATGGTTCTAACGAGGCCATATAAGTGAACTGAAGGGAATATGTCTGTGTCTGTGTTAGTTGCTCAGTCCTGTCCAACTCTTTGCAACCCCATGAGCTATAGCCCACCAGGCTCCTCTGTTTATGGAATTTTCCAGGCGGGAATACTGGAGCGGGTTGTTATTTCCTCCTCCAGGGGATCTTCCTGACCCAGGGATTGGACCCAGGTCTCCTGCATTGTAGGCAGATTCTTTAACATCTAAGCCTCCAGGGAAGCCCTGAAGGGGATATAATAGGGGCCAATCATAGTGAATCTTTCACTTTTTAAATGTAGATACATTGCTAATTGCTATATTATATATTGATATATTTTTAAACTAAAATCAAATACAAGTATAATAAAACTCATTTTTGTTTAATTATGAATGGTAATTATTTGGAAAGAAACATGGTTCAAAGAAGCTTTCATACATATATCTTTAAAACAGTAAGAGTTATAGTTGAATAGTTTTATATATTATTATATATATTATTTTTCATAAATATAATTTCCTCCACAATATTTTATCTTTCTTTCTTCTCATGGAAGTGTTCAGGAGATAAACTTTCATTTTTGAAATTTTGTCAAGCAAAGACCATATTTCAAGGGTCAAACTCAGTGAGTATTCACCAAGCTGAACACAGTAATGGAACTGCCCCCCAGATTGAGAGGTAGGGCATTATTAAGATACCAAAAATCTTTCTTGAGTACCCCATTTCACTTAATAACCCTAATGATAAAGGTAACTGCTGTCCTGATTTCTAAGAGCTTAGATTAGTTCTGCTTTTTTTTGCTATTAATGTAAATGGAATCATACGTATGTGCACTTCTGTTTCTGACTTCCTTGTCTCAGCATTTTACTTGTGAAATTTATCCATGCTTTTGTCTTTAGTTGCAAATCATTCATTCCTGTTACTGTGTAGTATCTTTTTGTAAGGATGTTCCATTTCAGTCAACCTAAAAATTTATAGGTAACAGTAAGGAATACCTTTTCAAATATTTATTGGCTTTTAAATATCTAGTATCGTTTGCAAATATCTGTTCAAATCTTTTGCATATTCTTCTGTTAGATTTTTGTCTTTCTCCTATAATGTTTATTTTAAATATGTTTTTTGTTAGAGTATATATACTGCAAATATTTTTTCCACTCTGTGGATTGTAGTATGTTTTGCCAAATATTAAGATGGAAATAAAAGTTCAATTAAAAGAAGAGTTCTAAAATTTTATTTGAATGTATTCTATCCTTCCCTATTTATTTTCTTTAAAGAGCTGATTTTATCTCTTGATATATTTAAGAACAAACGTACTCTTTTTTTACCAATATCTGGATAAATAGCTTTTTCAACATTGACTCTCCATTATCTGAATGAATTATCAGACTCTTTGCCTAAAGGGGACCATTAGTGTACTAAGTAGTTTTTTACCAAATAGTTTATGGTTCAAATATATTCATTTTTAGTAAACCAACATATTGTTGACAGTAGGATCAGTATAGCTACCAACTAATGCCTAAGTGTCAACATTTCAAGTAAATAATTTGTTATGTCGAATTCAGTTTACTCAAGGAATAAGCAAATTATTATAATTAGCTCCTCTCACCTTGTTTTTAGTAGATCAATTGACAATTCTTTCTTTTTATGGATGAATGCATGTATACATATGTGTCTGTGTGATGAAATAACACACACACATACATAGAGTTGAAAATAGTGACTTACTAGAGGATAAGATGCAAACAATATTTCAGGGCTGAAGGACATTTAATTACAAGTATAAGTTTGACAGCATTTATTACTGTGATTTGCAATAAGTCTACAAAATTCAAATATAAAGATGTTAAATTTCCTCTAAGCAAAAGCATTGATCTGAAGACTTTTAACTTCTTCCCCTTGACAAAATATATTGGAAAAGTGTGAGAAAGGCCAAATAGAGCTATTTGTTCTTAAATACTTTAGAGCACTGCATTTTTTCAAAGTATGCCTTAAGATTTCCTAAAGGAAATCAGTCCCGAATATTCATTGGAAGGGCTGAAGCTGAAACTCCAATACTTTGGCCACCTGATGTGAAGAGCTGACTCATTTGAAAAGACCCTGATGCTGGGAAAGATTGAGGGCAGGAAGAGAAGGGGACGACAGAAGATGAGATGGTTGGATGGCCTCACCGACTCAATGGACATGAGTTTGAGTAAAATGTGGGAGTTGGTGATGGACAGTGAGGCCTGACATGCTGCAATCCATGGAGTTGCAAAAAGTCGCACATGACTGAGCGACTGAATTGAATTGATGCCTTAAGAATAATCATTAATAAAAGAAATCATTAAATGGTATTGTTATAGTGACACGTTCTGGGAAACAAACTCACTCAGAAGGACAGTGCAGATAGTGGAGAGCAGTTTATTACACTGGCAGGCCCAGAGTCCCTCTTAGCCAAGGACCCCGGCCAATTTTGTGAAAACCTTGTATACCTTAAATGTACTGCTCAAGCCCACATTCCCAAATTCCTTAAACCTAGCCTGGAAAGTGTTAAAGGGAGATACAATCAGGTTACAGCCATGATTCATAATAAGAAGGGTCAGCTGGTTATACATTGTAGCCTATACCAATGGGTGCCATAAAGATTACAAAGGCGCTTCACTACAAAGGGATTATTACATTCCTTTTGGCAATGGGAAATCTTGGTATAGATTCTGGTGTTTATCAGTCCGGGAGGCCAGTTTGGCCATAGGTATTATCCCCATGGTTATCAGATGCATAGTCCAAAGCTCAGTGAAAGTGCAAGATGGAGTTTCCTTCTTTCTCAAGATGGAGTCAGCTCAGCCTTTTCCTTTCCTCCCTCAGTGTAAGTAGGAGAAAGAATAAAATAGAATAGGGAAGTAGTAATATCAGTATTACCTAGAGTTTGTAACTTTAAAATTTCTAGTTTTTGAAAATAGCTTAATATTTCCTGCAGATTACATTAAAATAATTGTACAGCATTCTTTTCTTCTACAGTGACTTCTTTTTGTGTGTGACTAAGTGATTTAAGAACAAAAACAAATGTTCCTTTGAGTTATTTTTCATTTTCAATCCATTCCTTAGGGGCCATTGCTTTTTCTTTCTCTATAGAAAATTTTAAATCTAAGCCCAAAATGTTCTCTGATGCATTAGAAACATATTTCCCCCCTATGCTCTTGACTTTGCCTAGATGGATAAGTCATAAAAGGATGGGGGCATAAGCTGTTTTTAGATTTGTCGAATGTACAACTACTTCTCTAAATTAAAGAAGTACTCCTTCCAAGTAACCTCCTCTTCATATACACACATATGCATATTCATGCATAAAAATAAGCTAAATAAGTCACAGGAGACATATTTTTTTCTTGGACTTTTATTTCAGGAAATGTAAAATCCAGCCGAAAGGAAATGGATTGCAGAGAATACACAGCTTATTTATTGTCAAATCATTCAAGTTAAATGACTCAGTGGAGCCAGCAGTCATCAAGAGGAAGGGGAAGTGGAGTAATAGAAATATCCACAGTGTATTATTTAAACAACAGAGAGCTGTAATGGAAGAAAAGTGAGAGTTTTGATTAGGGTGTGGGGCTCTCTCTGGAGTGGGTACTTGTTGTACCTCTGTTTCATAGGTGAAAGCCACTGGGTCTCCAGTCACTTCATTTGTGTTTGATCTTTTAGGGGGTGGAATGATTCCTGATCTCTGTGATGTAAAAATATCTGTGATGGTGTTCTGCTAAGAGCAAATATATAAAATATCCAAATGACTATAATAATCTTCATGTTTTCACATCTTAAACATATTTTTTGGACGTTTCATTCTGGTCATTTTGTTGGACTGAATATAGATTTTTTTTTAAATTTATTTACTTAATGAATCAGCACATTGAAGTTAATATTATAGTTTAATAGCATCCTTCACTAAAGTTCCAAACAAGAATTTCATCATCTGAGAATTTATTTCAGAAATTTTTAGCCCTGTAGAAATAGTCTAAACATCTAGATAACACCAATATCTTTGAAACATCAGAACAAATTTACAATTCCAAGAATAGCATCAACATGTTACCATCTCACTATTCAATACAGCATGCTTTTCTTTTCTAGTCAAGCCTTTGAAGGTAGGGTATTGAATTTTTCTTCAAACTTTTAAATGATCCATAAATATCCTTCTATAAAAGACCTAAAACTACTTTTTTGGAAAGCCTTTAAATTTTTCAAATGGTTGATACAATTTGTGCAAAGTGAAAATGTCAGCAGGGAAAAAAGGATCACTAGAAAGAATTACAAACTCTTGAAAAACAAGGAGCAACCTAAGATACAGTCTCTCCTAAAAATTGAACTCTAAGTGACAAATTTGGTTGCCACAGAGAAGTCATTAAAATTTTTTTCTTCAGTCTTATACTCACAAACCTAACAGGAATGTAGCAAAAGATGAAGTTTCTTTTTCCATTTAGTAAAATTTTTACTTGAATAAAATTCTGATAAATCTATTTTTATTCAGAGTTTTATTTTCTTTCCTGCTTCAACCAAAGTAACATAAAAATAAACTCCAAAAAAAAATTTTTAGGACAGTTTTTATTGCCTTTTTGCAACTGGGCTCCATTTGTAATAGGATATTTTGTAGGACAATGGTATGTAGCCCTTTCCTTCAAGGGAGTGTTTGTTCAGGGTGTGTGTAGGAAAAAGTGGAAAAGTGGTGCTGAGTTTCTATTTTCAGTGAGTTTGGGATATAACATTGACCTGTCTATTCTTCTCTATCATTCACTTGCATACTGCCACTGTCTGACAGACCCAATACACATAACTAAGTAAGAAGGTATAACCAGTAGTGACAGGGAAGGTAAGAATACTTCTAATCAATGCAGAACAGTAATGCCTGTGAGCATATCTGAGAGATCACATACTACCACTGTATTTTGAATCTCTGTCTTATATATTTCAGATATATTGAAGGTGAACTGGGTGCTCAACACCAAATAACTGTGATATTTTTAGTTATGAAAGAACAAAAAGTTTGATTTTCCATGTATTAAAATATTACAAAAGATAATGTTTTCCCCCAGAACAGCTTTGCTATATCAGATACAAAATAACCTGTTTTATTTCTTTCTTACTTTTTTCTGATAACAAAGTAATATAAAATCAATGTAAGCATTAAGCATTAAAAAATACAGAAATTAGCATAGCAAATTTACCTTCTCAAAGCATATTTTTCCTAACTTGACTCATAAATATATAGAATGAACATGTCAAAGAATTTTGAACTCATTAATGAAGGAACCAGTGGGCGTTAAAATGTAGTTACTAGTGGTGTAGATGTGAGATGCTTTAGGACTTGAGGGCTTGTGGGAAGACATGTGGAAGGGAAGGGGCTCACTGGGCTTGAAGCCTGAGTTGGATTTGGGCAGAGGACAGGTAATTCAGAATCACACCCTGGTGAAAAGGGAGAAGGAAGAAATTGTTAGTCCCTTAGTCGTGTCCACACTTTGCATCTCATGGACTATAGCCTGATCTCCTAGGCCTGAATACTAGAGTGGGTTGCCATTTCCTTCTCCAGAGGATCTTCCTGACCCAGAGCACAAACCTGGGTCTCTTGCATTGCAGGCAGATTCTTCACTGTCTGAGCCACTAGGGAAGCCTAGTAGTTACCAGTGCAACTGAATATTTTTACACATTTTAAAAAGGGGACTGTTAGAAGATTTCTAGTTCAGATACAAAACTTGAGGCAATAAAATCCCGTTGAGTGTGTCTTTTCTCCAGGCAGAAATCTGCAAATGACCATGTATAGTTTTCCATTTCTAGATTAAAAAACAACCACCACAAAAACCTCGCTACCTGATTTAATCTCCTGGTACAGCCTGACCATTGTCTAAATGATGGTAGGTTTAAGCTCCAAAGCCTAACACTGTGTCTATTCCTATATGTATCAGTAATTAAAAAACAAACAAAGCAAAACCTTGTTTATTGGTTTCCAGGAAAGTGAGCATACCTTTCTTTGTTGAAGATGAACATTTGCCTATATCCTATACAGAACCAAGCATGAGATAAATGCAGAGAATATCTGTAGATGCTTGAGATAAATGCAGAGAATATATGTAGATGAGACTGAATAGCTGTGTTTAATTTATTACAGAACCAGTGTCAGTGTGGAGAGGAGTAAAGTTCTTTATCAGGGTATCAGGAATAATTCTTTCATAAGAATCGTATCAGTGTTGTCTCTGAGGACATGTTAAGGACACGAGGGCACTGACAAATTTTTAGGGCTTTCAAATCCATTTTGAAAATTGTAGAATCTCTGAAATATTTATGTAATTCACAATTTACTTGTATAAAATCATCGTTTACTTTGAATCTCTTTCCATGCGTCTCTTATAATAGTGTTAAACTAGGCCAAGATATATGGAGCATTTCAAATAAATCTAATTTTTTTCTATTTCCCTTTTGATTAAATGAGGGAAAACAAGCCTTTATTATTCCCCAAATGTCTCTAAGAACTCTAAACTTAGTTTTAGAAGAAAAGACATGCATTTTTTGGACTAAATTTAGGGTTTGATCTAAAGGAAAACAAAAAAGATTAGCATGGAAAATTTGGTCATCTGATTAAAATAGGCTCCTAGGTGTCTAAGAACAATTAATCAGTATGGCAATATAATACTTTAAGTAAACATGAGAGAAGAAATCTCAGCTCCTTCTGATATGAGCAATATATTTTTTCATTGTTTAAATATCAAGGACATGATGAGGACAAAACATCATACATTTATTTGGATACTCTGATGAGGCATGAAAATGTAGCTGTTTGGGCATACCATTTCAATACTCCATGCATGCCGCAGTCCATGGGATTGCAAAGAGTTAGACACAACTGAGCGACCGATCTGACTGATGTTAAGAAATGACAACATACATCAATTATGATATTAACTGATACCTAAATTCTGTCTTGCACTAATATGTGGCTGTAAAAAATGCATCAGTTCACTTTTTAAAAACTTGCTTGAGGACAAGACTACGCTATTTCTTTCTCTTAAAACAAAGAACTTATTGCATACATGCAGTCATTTTTTCCCATGCCATTATAATTCTTAGTCTAATTTCAAACATCAAAATTGATTATAACTTTCAGTCAGGTAAGTTCTATTGCAACTGAAGGTAGTGAATGATAACTGTCAGTGTCAACCATGTTGCGAGACAACAAAGGATATGGAGCAAAATAATGGGCTACCTACTGATACCCACAATACTTTTACTCATTCTTAATTGACTAAATGGACGTGTTCATTAACTTGACCACCAAGTATAGCCACTCTGTAGCATGCTAAAATAACAGAAAATGTGTGCGTATATATACATGTGTATGTGTATCCTTGGAAGGAAAGTTATGACCAACCTAGACAGCATATTAAAAAGCAGAGACATCACTTTGTCAACAAATGTCTGTCTAGTCAAGGCTATGGTTTTTCCAGTGGTCATGTATGGATATGAGAGTTGGATTATAAAGAAAGCTGAGCACCGAAGAATTGATGCTTTTGACTTGGTGTTGGAGAAGACTCTTGAGAGTCCCTTGGACTGCAAAGAGATCCAACCAGCCATCCTAAAGATCAATCCTGGGTGTTCATTGGAAGGACTGATGTTGAAGCTGAAACCCTAATACTTTGGTCACCTGATATGAAGAGCAGATTCATTTGAAAAGACTCTGATGCTGGGAAAGATTGAGGGCAGGAGGAGAAGGAGACAACAGAGGATGAGATGGTTGGATGGCATCACCGACTCAATGGACATGGGTTTGCGTGGACTCTGGGTGTTGGTGATGGACAGGGAAGCCTAGTGTGCTGCGGTTCATAGGGTTGCAAAGAGTTGGACATGACTGAGTGACTGAACTGATACTGATATATATATATATATATATATATATATATATATATATAATTCAGACTTTGTAATATTTTACAAAGTAAATATTATTTGGAGGCTTCCCTGCAGGCTCATCAGTATCTGCCTGCTAATGCAGGAGACACAGGTTCAATCTCTGGGTTTGGAAGATCTACTGAAGGAGGACAACCCACTCCAATATTCTTGTCTGGAGAATCTTATGGACAGAGGAGCCTGGTGGGCTATAGTCCATGGAGTCTCAAAGAGTTGGACACAACTTAGTGACATCATGTCTGACTCTACGATTCCATGGATTGTAGCCTTCCAGACTTCTGTGTCCATGGAATTTTCCAGGCAAGAATTCTGGAATGGGTAGCCGTTCCGTTCTCCAGAGGATCTTCCCAACCCAGGGACTGAACCTGTGTCTCCTGCATTGCAGGCAGATTCCATTTGAACCACCAGGGAATCCCTAAACAACAACAAAATATTGTTTATTAATGATCTTATTTCACTTCATGGCAAATAGAAAGGGAAAAGGTGGAAGTAGTGACAGAAGAAGGCTGAGCACCGAAGAATTGATGCTTTTGAACTGTGGTGTTGGAGAAGACTCTGGAGAGTCCCTTGGACTGCAAGGAGATCCAACCAGTCCATTCTGAAGGAGATCAACCCTGGGATTTCTTTGGAAGAATGATGCTGAAGCTGAAAGTGCAGTACTTTGGGCACCTCATGCGAAGAGTTGACTCATTGGAAAAGACCCTGATGCTGGGAGGGATTGGGGGCAGGAGAAGAAGGGGACGACTGAGGATGAGATGGCTGGATGGCATCACGGACTCAATGGACGTGAGTCTGAGTGAACTCCAGGAGTTGGTGATGGACAGGGAGGTCTGGTGTGCTGTGATTCATGGGGTCACAAAGAGTCAGACACGACTGAGAGACTGAACTGAACCGGAGTGACAGATTTCGTCTTCTTGGGCTCTAAAATATCCGTGGATGGTGACTGCAGCCATGAAATTAGAAGATGATTGCTTCTTGGCAGGAAAGCTATGACAAACTTAGATAGTCTGTATCAGTTTAGTTCAGTTGCTCAGTCATGTCCAACTCTTTGCAACCCCATGGCCTGCAGCACACCAAGCTTCCCTGTCTATCACCAACTCCTGGAGCTTGCTCAAGCTCATGTCCACTGAATTGGTGATGCCATCCAATCATCTCCTCTTCTGTTGTCCCCTTCTCCTCCTGCCTTCAATCTTTCATAGGAACAAGGTCTTTTTCAGGGATTCAGTTCTTTGCATCCTTGGCCAAAATATTGGAGTTTCAGCTTCAGCATCAGTCCTTCCAGTGAATATTCAGTATGATCAAGGTTATAGTCTTTCTAGTAGTTACATATGCTTGTGAAAGCTGGACCATAAAGAAGGCAGAGCACTGAATAACTGATGCTTTCAAACTGTGGTGTTGGGGAAGATTCTTGAGAGTCCCATGGACAGCAGAGATTCAGCCAGTAAATCTTAAAGGAAATCAACCCTGAATACTGATTGGAAGGACTGATGCAGTAGCTGAAGCTCCAATATTTTGGTCCCCTGATGCAAACAGAAAACTCATTGGAAAAGATCTTGTTGCTGGGCAAGAGTGAAGGCAGAAGCAGAAGAGGTAATCAGAGGATGAGATGGTTGGATGACATCACCAATGCAGTGGATGTGAACTTCAGCAAACCTAGGAGAAGGTGAGGGTCAAGGAAGCCTGGTGTGCTGAAGTCCATGGGGGCTGCCGAGTTGGACACTCTGGGTGACTCAACAACAACAACAATAATATTTGAAATAAATCCATACCTTTGGGCTAGCCTTGTCCTTAAATAAGTAAGGATATTGAACATTTTGTTAAGCTTACAGGTAAAAATGACACTGAATATTTATTAATTCTTAACTAATACTTATATTAGTATAAAGTTTTAGAAGTTTTTTTTCCCCCCAGGTTTCCTGAAACTTCATTTAGTTGCTCAGTCATGTCCAACTCTCAGTGACCCCCTGGACTCTAGCCTGCCAGGCTCCTCTGTCCATGGGATTTCCCAGACAAGAATACTGGAGTGGGTTGCCATGGGTTCCCTAATATTTGGTTTATGTGACCTTTATTAGTCTCTATAAGCTAATTAAACAGTGCCCCTTAAGAGATTTTATAGTTCAATATATTGATGTAACATGAAAGAAGGAACAATTTCAAAACTCACATCAAGAGGTACAAATGTTTCATAATTATAAATACACAGATATGTAGAGCTTGCAGATTTGTTTTTACAACATCAGTCACAAAAATAAGCACAAAACAGTAACAACAAAAAATCATTACTGCAAGTCTCAAAGGGCTATTCTTCTTTGTAGTGGGCAAGAAATATTTTCTTCATTAAGCTCACAAAGAATCCAAATGAACAAAATAAAAAACTAAATAGATTTATGTCATCTCTCACCTGACTGAAAAAGATCTCCATCACCTCAGAAAAGATGATCAAATGTTCAGATTATAGAACTAGAATCCTAATCATTGCTGCAGCCCAGGAAGAAATAAGTTATTGATCATACGTAAACTAGAATCAGTACCATAGTTGATCAATAACCTGAAACAAAATGAGGACAAGGGAGTGTGGGGGGCTGTGGGGGGTGGGGGTAGATTAAAGTACTGTCAGCATATTGGCACTTGGAAATAACTCTAAAGATCCATTCTAAACCTCACTAAAATGTCAACATTTAGTACCCATTAATGAGGAAATCACTCAAATAAAAACAGTAAAGCTTATTTCAAGAACATTCAAGGAGTTGAGAATTTATTGAAGTATACAAAGCTAAAGGAGGAGTAGGAAGAAGAGAAGAGAAGAGTGCTGTAAGGATAAGATTGTTAATTACATACAATCTTATTTATTGTCTTACAAGGCAATAAATCTATACCTTTGGGCTAGCTTTGTCCACCAGACAGAAAGTTACAAGTTAATAGCAACATCACATTTTGTGAACTACAATTAAATAATAGATAGAAAGTTAAAAAAAAAAAAAAAACAGATACACTCTCTTAGGTCGAAAAAATGAAAAGATTCTTATTTAAAAAGGTACATGATGACATTAAAAGGGCATGCTATATTCCATTTTGTTGTGGTTTTCTTTTCCTGTTTGCAAATTTGTATATTATTTCTTGGTACTTTATAATTTCAAGTTCCAGAGATTACTATTTGGTCAATAGATTTTTTTTTTCTCATATATATATATATATATAATTATACTTGGGAACTTTGTATGGGATCTTACATAGTTTAAAAGCTTCAGACTTTTCATGGTAGGATACAACTGCCTATTTCATACTTAACTCATTAAAATGGCCAACTGGTGACTTTTCTAGTGGTTCAGTTGCTAAGACTCTGCACTCCTACTGCAGGGAGCCTGAATTCAATCCCTGGTTGGGAAATGAGATCTCACGTGCAGCAAGTAAAAGATCGTGCATGCTGCAAGGAAGATGGAAGAGCTTATGTGTTGCAACTAAGACCAGGCACAGCCAAATAAATTAACTAGTTAAAAAAATATGGCCAAATGATTGTACTTTTTTCCATTTTATCCTAATATGCTCTCTTCATTATCTTATTACATCATATAAACAGTAAAAATTTAGATCCTCCATACTTTTAATCTTAGATTAAAGAGAAATAATTTTAGGAAGTAAGTATTTCTACATTTTTAATTAATAGTATAGTGATATGTTTCTCTATTTTGTGTTATTTTTTAGTTGAGGTGTATGTCTTAGTGGTCAGTGAGTAAATGATTTGTGAATATGAGTCTTTGAACCATGTTCATTGTGTTTACCATTTTATATGAAAACAACAAATACTTCTGTTCAGCTGGCTTCTCAGTAATCATGTATATTCACTAGCTTTTACTTTAGTTTGCTTTCTCAACAAAGAGAAGACATGTCTAGAGAGACTGTGTTATTCTCTACAAAGGTTTTGTGCATTTTATTTAGTTTTCCCCTATGGGAAAGCCTGAAGGCTAGCAGTAATGTTATGATTTAGCTAGAAATTCTTGAGATGAATAAGCAAGTTGTGAGTGGTAGAAAAGGGTCTGCAATAGAGGAGAACGGAAAGGGAAAAAGAAAAAAAAATTACTTCATATTGTAAAACCACAGAGCAAGTAGAACTAAATATATACCATCATCTCTAAGAAATTCATTATAGGTTTATTGCAGTTTTATTCTTTTGTAATCTGTAGAAACAATTTTAATTTGTAGGAAAACAATATATTGAAAATACATTTTTCAGCCCTTTTAATCTATAAAAGAAAAATATTTCTTAAATAGTTTTAAATTTTCACAATTTATTTATATTTATAGAGTTTATCTCCTAATATTCTTAAAATTTGTAGGCTGCCAAGTGACTGACATTTTGTAAACTCTCCTAAAATATGCACACATTTTTTCATGTTATAGAATTTATTAGGCTGATTCTTTCAATTCAAGTGAATAATTTTTCTCAGATATCTTTATACTCACTAAATTGCTGAGTTAGTCTGATTCTGGTTCTTAGTACTGTCAATCCCAATCTAAAAGGTATATCCTGATGCTAAATTGGTCTTTCTAAACCAGACATTTTCCATTATGAGGAAATCTGTTATACAACTCATTGGTTCCCTACAGTTTCATTTCCATTTGTTCTTCCAAATCTACCAAATATATCTGTATATATCCTAATGTCAGTTATGGACTTGATTAGAAGTCATTTCCCTCAAAGTGGTCTCCAAAGTTTTCTATTAAGCTAATATGCACTATTCAGTGTTTTTAAGATTACCTGTCAGATGTATCCCTTCTCTGCTCTCACCACAAATGGGTACATTGCTACATCTAAATATAATGCCTAATTCAAGCTTTTTTGATATTTAATATTATTAACTTTATATGATATATTTTAGGATATTATGGCTTGATATTTTATTAGTAAAAATCAAACATGAAAGTTTCTATATTTTCCCTTGAAATTAAAAACCAACTGTCTCACAATGCATTGCATAGAGTAAAAAAAATTTATAACGACACATTTCACAAAAAAGAGACACTAATCATTTGTATCTGGGAGCCTAGAAGTTACTACTAAATATTTAATGAGTATCAGTATGCTCATTTATGCCTAAACAAATTAAATGAGCAGTTTCTCATGGACAAATATGTTAAAATATTTTTCATTTGAGCAGTATATTTTGTTGAACTGAATCTTCATGTTTTCTTTCAATATTTTATTAATATTACTTTCCATGTTGTCTGTTTTAATCTAAATATATTTATTATTATTGTTTTTTTTATGTGATTTAGGTTCACACATACCTTATTTTTAAAAACAAAGCACAACTCTTAAAGTATAGATATTTTGGGTTTTGGATGCTATTATGGTATATACAGTTCAGTTCAGTTCAGTCACTCAGTCGTGTCCAACTCTTTGCAACCCCATGAACTGCAGCAGGCCAGGCCCCCCTGTCCATCACCAGCTCCTGGAGTTCACACAGACTCACGCCCATGAAGTCAGTGACGCCATCCAGCTATCTCATCCTTGGTCGTCCTCTTCTCCTCCTGCCCCCAACCCCTCCCAGCATCAGAGTCTTTTCTAATGACTCAACTCTTCGCATGAGGTGGGTGAAGTACTGGAGTTTCAGCTTCAGCATCATTCCTTCCAAAGAAATCCCAGGGCTGATCTCCTTCAGAATGGACTGGTTGGATCTCCTTGCAGTCCAAGGGACTCTCAAGAGTCTTCTCCAACACCACAGTTCAAAAGCATCAATTCTTCAGCACTCAGTCTTCTTCATAGTCCAACTCTCACATCCATACATGACCACAGGAAAAACCATAAGCCTTGACTAGACGGACCTTAGTCGGCACAGTAATGTCTCTGCTTTTGAATATGCTTTCTAGGTTGGTCATAACTTTTCTTCCAAGGAGTAAGCGTCTTTTAATTTCATGGCTGCAGTCACCATCTGCAGTGATTTTGGAGCGCAGAAAAATAAAGTCTGACACTGATTCAACTGTTTCTCCATCTATTTCCCATGAAGTGATGGGGCCAGATGCCATGATATTCGTTTTCTGAATGTTGAGCTATAAGCCAACTTTTTCACTCTCCTCTTTCACTTTCATCAAGAGGCTCTTTAGTTCCTCTTCACTTTCTGCCATAAGAGTGGTGTCATCTACATATCTGAGGTTATTGATATTTCTCCCAGCAATCTTGATTCCAGCTCGTGTTTCTTCCAGTCCAGCGTTTCTCATGATGTATTCTGCATATAAGTTAAATAAGCAGGGTGACAATATACAGCCTTGACATACTCCTTTTCCTATTTGGAACCAGTCTGTTCCATGTCCAGTTCTAACTGTTGCTTCCTGACCTGCATACAGATTTCTCAAGAGGCAGGTCAGGTGGTCTGGTATTACCATCTCTTTCAGAATTTTCCGCAGTTTATTGCGATCCATACAGTCAAAAGCTTTGGCATAGTCAATAAAGCAGAAATAGATGTTTTTCTGGAACTCTCTTGCTTTTTCCATGACCCAAAGGAATTTGGAAATTTGATCTCTGGTTCCTCTGCTTTTTCTAAAAGCAACTTGGACATCAGGAAGTTCACGGTTCACATATTGCTGAAGTCTGGCTTGGAGAATTTTGAGCATTACTTTACTAGCATGTGATATGAGTGCAATTGTGCAGTAGTTTGAGCATTCTTTGGCATTGCCTTTCTTTGGAATAGGAATGAAAATGGACCTTTTCCAGTCCTGTTGCCACTGTTGAGTTTTCCAAATTTGCTGGCATATTGAGTGCAGCACTTTCACAGCATCATCTTTCAGGATTTGGAATAGCTCAACTGGAATTCCATCACCTCCATTAGCTTTGTTTGTAGTGATGCTTTTTAAGGCCCACTTGACTTCACATTCCAGGATGTCTGCTCTAGATGAGTGATCACATAATCATGATTATCCAGGTCATGAAGATCATTTTTGTGCAGTTCTTCTGTGTATTCTTGTCACCTCTTCTTAATATTTTCTGCTTCTGTTAGGTCCATACCATTTCTGTCCTTTATCGAGCCCATCTTTGCATGAAATGTTCCCTTGGTATCTCTGATTGTCTTGAAGAGATCTCTAGTCTTTCCCATTCTGTTGTTTTTCTCTATTTCTTTGCATTGATCGCTGAAGAAGGCTTTCTTATCTCTTCTTACTATTCTTTAGAACTCTGCATTCAGATGCTTATATTTTTCCTTTTCTCCTTTGCTTTTTGCTTCTCTTATGATTATACAGTGGAAGTGAGAAATAGATTTAAGGGCCTAGATCTGATAGATAGAGTGCCTGATGAACTATGGTATATACAGATGAATACAAATATACTTTAATATCTTGGTGCATATAGTTATTTAATATGGTACCTATATTTATTTCCTTTAGGAGTCTAAAATGTGCTCTGTATATTTTTATTTCCTTTTTCATGCATAATTTGTTCTATTTTTCTGTTTAAGAGTGATTGTATAAAATAAAACTAAAGGAGTATTCAACTCTATTTGTGTATGAATATATAATTAATATTTTACATAATATAAACGAAATATTTTAGTGAGCTTGCTATGTGCAAGTCCATGTAAGAGGCTTTAAGGAGAGAAAATAAAATTATCTTTAATATATATATCATGTAGTCAAGGCTATGGTTTTTCCAGTAGTCATGTATGGATGTGAGAGTTGGACTGTGAAGAAGGCTGAGTGCCAAAGATCTCATGCTTTTGAACTGTGGTGTTGGAGAAGACTCTTGAGAGTCCCTTGGACTGCAAGGAGATCCAACCAGTCCATTCTGAAGGAGATCAACCCTGGGATTTCTTTGAAAGGAATGATGCTGAAGCTGAATCTATGTGCAAGTCCATGTAAGAGGCTTTAAGGAGAGAAAATAAAATTATCTTTAATATATATATCATGTAGTCAAGGCTATGGTTTTTCCAGTAGTCATGTATGGATGTGAGAGTTGGACTGTGAAGAAGGCTGAGTGCCAAAGATCTCATGCTTTTGAACTGTGGTGTTGGAGAAGACTCTTGAGAGTCCCTTGGACTGCAAGGAGATCCAACCAGTCCATTCTGAAGGAGATCAACCCTGGGATTTCTTTGAAAGGAATGATGCTGAAGCTGAAAATCCAGTACTTTGGCCACCTCATGCGAAGAGTTGACTGATTGGCAAAGACTCTGATGCTGGGAGGGATTGGGGGCAGGAGGAGAAGGGGATGACCAAGGATGAGATGGCTGAATGGCATCACTGACTCGATGGACATAAGTCTGAGTGAACTCCAGGAGTTGGTGATGGACAGGGAGCCTGATGTGCAGTGATTCATGAGGTCGCAAAGAGTCGGATATGACTGAAGGACTGAACTGAACTGATGCATAAAATATCATTAATAAAAATTTTAATTTCTGCATATCTTACGTATTGGAAATGGGGATAAATTGCTAGGCTTGCTTCTTGGCTTACTATCAGTCATTAAGGACATACAAATTTAAATCACAATGAAATATTATTATATCTTTATTAGAATGACTAAAATAGAACAGAGTACCGGGTACTGGCAAGAATGTGGAGCAACTGGAATATTTATATATTGTTAGTGGGAATGCAAATTAGTATAGACATGTGAAAAGTCAGTTTTCTCCAACTTAGACAATGATTTGACTCAGAATCCTCACTCCTGTGTGCTTTCTCAAGAGAAATAAAATACATGTTCACAAAAAAAAGAAAGAAAGAAAAAGAACTGTATGGGAAAGTTTATTGCAGTGTCGATAGTTGCCAAAAACTAGAAACAACGCAGATGTCCATCAACTGTTAAATAGACAAACACACTGTGGAACAGTATGCGATGCAATTCTATTCAGCAATAAAATGGAAGGATTTATTGATGCATGCAGAACATGGGTAGCTAGCAAATACATGATGCTAAGTGAGAGAAGCCAAATTCAAAAAGCCCAAACTGTATTATTCCATTAATAAGATGTTCTGGCAAAGCCAAAATGGTAAGTGCAAAAACAAAAAAGGACAGTGGTAACCAAGGGTTAGATGTGGGGACAGTAGATTGACAAAAGAGCATTTGAGCACTTTGGGGGCTGATGTAAATGGTGACTCTCTTTATTGTGCTCGTGGTTACACAACCACATGCATTTGTTAAAAATCATAGAATTGTACTCGGATAAAAGAAAAATTTATTGCACATGAATTATTTCCACAACAGATTTCCCAACCTGGGGACATGGCAAAGGGGCTGAGAACCTCCAGGGAATTTGACTTTGAAGGCCAGTGGGATTTGATTAGAGAACTTACAGAAGACTGAGGAAACAGACTCCTGGAAGGCAGGAACAAAACCTTGTGCACACCAGGACCCAGAAGAAAGGAGCAGTGATCCCACAAGAGACTGACCCAGACCTGCCTGTGAGTGTCCAGGAGTCTCTGGCAGAGGTGTGGGTCAACAGTGGTCTGTTGCAGGGTCAGGGGCATTGAATACACAAGACCTTTTGAAGGAGGTCGCCATTATCTTCATTACCCCACAATAGTTTGGTCTCAGGTCAAACAATAGGGAGGGATCCCAGCCCTGTCCATCAACAGAAAGTTGGATTAAAGATTTAATGAACATGGCCACACCCATCAGAACAAGACCCAGTCTCCCTCAATGTCAGTCTCTCCCATCACTTATCTTAATCCATCATAGGGCAGACAGAATGAAAACCACAATCACAGAAAACTAATCAAACTGATCACATGGACCACAGCCTTGTCTAACTCAGTGAAACTGAGTCATGCCATGTGGGGCCACCAAAGACAGATCGCTCATGGTGGAGAGTTCTGACAAAACGTGGTCCGCTGGAGAAGGGAATGGCAAACCACTTCAGTACCTTTGCCTTGAGAACCCCATGAGCAGTATGAAAAGGCAAAAAGATATGACACTGAAAGATGAACTCCCCAGGTCAGTAGGTGCCCAATATGCTACTGGAGAAGAGTAGAGAAATAACTCCAGAAAGAATGAAGGGATGAACCCAAAAAGAAAACAATGCCCAGTTGTCAATGTGACTGGTGATGGAAATAAAATATGATGCTTTAAAGAACAATATTGCATAGGAACCAGATATGTTAGGTCCATGAATCAAGGTAAATTGGAAGTGGTCAAACAGATAGCAAGAGTGAACATAGACATTTTAGGAAGCAGTGGACCAAAATGGACTAGAATGGATTAATTTAATTTAGATAACCAGTGTATCTATTATAGTGGGCAAGAATCCCTTAGAAGAAATGGAGTAGCCATCATAGTCAACAAAAGAGTCCAAAATGCAGTAGTTCGATACAATCTCAAAAACGAGAGAATGATCTTGGTTCATTTCCAAGGCAAACTATTTAATATCATAGCAATCCAAGTCTATGCCCCGACCAGTAATGCTGAAGAAGCTGAAGGTGAATGGTTCTATGAAGACCTGCAAAACCTTCTAGAACTAACAAGCAAAGAAGATGTCCTTTCCATCATTGGAGACTGGAATGCAAAAGTAAGAAGTCAAGGGATACTTGGAGTAACAGGCAAATTGGTCCTTGGAAGACAAAATGAAGCAGGGAAAAGGCTAACAGAATTTTGCCAAGAGAATGCACTGGTCATAGGAAACAGTCTCTTTCAACAAAAGAAAACACAACTCTACATATGGACATCACCAGATGGTCAATACTAAAATCAGATTGATTATATTTTTTGCAGCCAAACATGGAGAAGCTCTATACAGTCAGCAAAACAAGACCAGAGCTGATTGTGGCACAGATCATGAACTCATTGCAAAATTCAGACTTAAATTGAAGAAAGTAGGGAAAAGCACTAGACTATTCAGGTATGACTTAAATCAAATCCCTTATGATTATAGAGTGGAAGTGAGAAATAGATTCAAGGGACCAGATATGACAGACAGAGTGCCTGAAGAACTATGGACAGAGGTTTGTGACATTGTAGAGGAGGCAGTGATCCAGACCATCCCCAAGAAAAAGAAATGCAAAAAGGCAAAACAGTTTTCTGAGAAGACCTTACAAATAGCTAAGGAAAGAAGAGATGCTAAAGGCAAAGGAGAAAAGGAAAGATATACCCATCTGAGTGCAGAGTACCATAGAATAGCAAGGAGAGATGAGAAAGCCTTCCTCAGTGATCAATGCAAAGAAATAGAGGAAAACAATAGGATGGGAAAGAGTAGAGAACTCTTCATGAAAATTAGAGATACCAAGGAATATTTCATGCAAAGATGGACACAATAAAGGACAGAAATGGTATGGACCTCACAGAAGCAAAAGGTATTGAGAAGAGGTGGCAAGAATACACAGAAGAACTGTACAAAAGAGATCCTCATGACCCAGATAACCATAATAATATGATCACTCACCTAGAGCCAGACATCCTGGAATGTGAAGTCAAGTGGGCCTTAGAAAGCAGCATCACTACAAACAAAGCTAGTGGAGGTGATGGAATTCCAGTTGAGCTATTTCTAGCCCTAAAACATGATGTTGTTAAAGTGCTGCACTCAATATGTCAGCAAATTTGGAAAACTCAGCAGTGGCCACAGGACTGAAAAAGGTCAGTTTTCACTCCAATTCCAAAGAAAGGCAATGCCAAAGAATGCTCAAACTATGACATAATTGCACTCATCTCACACGCTAGCAAAGTAATGCTCATAATTCTCCAAGTAAGGCTTCAACGGTATGTGAACCATGAACTTCCAGATGTTCAATCTGGATTTAGAAAAGGCAGAGGAACCAGAGGTCGAATTGCCAAATGCATAGGATCATCAAAAAAGCAAGAGAGATTCAGAAAAACATCTACTTCTGCTTTATTGATGATGCCAAAGCCTTTGACTCTGTGCATCGCAACAAACTGTGGACAATTCTTAAGAGATTGGCATGCCAGACCACCTTACCTGCTTCCTGAGAAATCAGCATGCAGGTCAAGAAGCAACAGTTAGAACTGGACATGGAAAAACAGACTAGTTCCAAATAGGGAAATGAGTATAGCAGGGCTGTATATGGTCACCCTGCTGATTTTACTTATATGCAGAGTACATCAGGCAAAATGACAAGCTGGATGAAGCGCAAGCTGGGATCAAGATTGGCAGAAGTATCAGCAACCTCAGATATGCAGATGACACCACCCTTATGGCAGAAGGCAGAGAACTATAGAATCTCTTGATGAAAGTGAAAGAGGAAAGTGAAAACGTTGGCTTAAAACTCAACATTCAGAAAACTAAGATCATGGTATATTGTCCCATCACTTCATGGCAAATAGATGGAGAAACAATGAGAACAGTGACAGATTTTATTTGGGGGGCCTCTAAAATCACTGAAGATGATGGCTGAAGCCATGAAATTAAAAGACGCTTACTCTTTGGAAGAAAAGTTATGACCAACCTAGACAGCATATTAGAAAGCAGAAACATTACTTGCCAGCAAGTTCTGTCTAGTCAAGGCTATAGTTTTTCCAGTGGTCATGTATGGATATAAGAATTGGACTAAAAAGAAAGCTGAGTGCCAAAGAATTGATGCTTTTGAAATGTGGTGTTGGAGAAGACTCTTGAGAGTCCTTTGGACTGCAAGGAGATCTAACCAGTCAATCCTCCATGAAATCAGTCCTGAATATTCATTGGAAGGACTGATGCTGAAGCTGAAACTCCAACACTTTGGCCACCTGATGTGAAGAACTGACTCATTGGGAAAAACCTTGATGCTGGGAAAGATTGAAGGTGGGAGGAGAAGGGGATGACAGAGGATAAGATAGTTGGATGGCATACCAACTTGATGGACATAAGTTTTAGCAAGCTCCAGGATTCGGTGATGGACAAGGAAGCCTGGCGTACTGCAATCCATGGGTGTGCAAAGGGTCAGACACAACTGAGCGACTGAAATTAACTGAACTGAAATTACAGCCTAATAAACCTGACACCTGACCTAATTTTTAAATTTCTTTTTCTATGGAGGTGTCATACATATTTGTCAGACATTGTTCTTAAATGCTTTACATTTTTGATAGTATTTAAGATGGTATATATTTTTAAATTTAGTGTTGGTGGGGGTCGGGATTGGGAGTTCATGTACACTCGTGGCTGATTCATGTCAATGTATAGCAAAACGAATACAGTATTGTAAAGCAAAACAAACTAAAAAATAAAATTTAATTAAAAAAAAAATAAAAACACTTTCACATGACAGTGGAGAATCATAGTTTTAATTGTGGGATCTGCCTTTCTTCTGGGGACATCTGCCAATCTTGAAAGGGGCAATTTAGACAACAAATTGTGATTATGAAGCACATTGAGGGGGCTTCTGGGCTATACCTATGTCTTGTGTCTTGACATGGGTCATGACATGTGAGTGTTTGAGACATAAATCATTGATCTGTTTGTTTAAGTTACACTTTTTTTCTGTATATGTGCTCTATCTTAAATATTTTAAAAAAATATCTTTGGTCCATTAGTCCACAACCCCTTTAAAGCAACTGAGTTCCATGGGAGAGAGAATGAGGAATAATTTGCCTTTCAGGTCAAGCTGAGAAATTAAGAAGATGCAAAGTGAACTTCCAACCAAACTTCCTCTTCCAGATTTTTTGTGTCATGAATGTTAAGTCCTCTGAAAGGTAATTTTCTATGTATTTTCTTTTTCAGAGAAAGTAGATGATTTTGTCCATTAACAGGTCAAGACCTTGAAAGTACAGGTGATAGGACCTTAAAGAGGGAAGTTGGAAGGAAGTTAAGCTTGATTTTCTTCTGAAAAGGAATAATGTTTAGAACCCATTCCCTGATGAAACCAGCCCGGGGTGAGAGGTTTGTCTGCTGCCAAAAGCGGGGCTGTGCTTTATTCCAGCTCCTGGAATAGGGGACGCTGTGCCAGCATTCATCCAGATGCAGGCTGCCTTGGCCACTGGTCGATCTGTTATCAGCGCTCCAGCGCCTTTTAGGCTTGCCATCTGGTCACCCTTTGAGAAGGAGCCTCATTCATTCCAAATTTCAGAACTACCCTGTGCCAGTTCTGCTGGCTGTTGGGATGGGGACTTGAGCTCTGAACTCTGCGGATGGACAGGTACACATTGATGGACCCCAAGCTTGGGACTGCACGGAGGACTGAAACATCTTGGAGGACATTTGAAACTAAAGATATTTTTAAAAATATTTAAGATAGAGCACATATAGAGAAGGAAGACTGCCTGTCTTGAATATATTGTGGGGCTGAGCAAGATGTTCTCCAAGTCCTCTTTTTATAACTATGACTTTTCACAGACCCAGCTTCTTCCCACCACTTTCCCTTTCCTATCATCACTTTTCTTTTTCTTCTCAGCTTTCTTTACCTCAAGTGAGGTTAACATTCGAGATCTTCAGTAAGAATTGACAGTGTTGATTCATTAACATGTATTTGGTTTTTCCCCACTTCAGCTTTTGCTACTATATTTAAAAGACTCCTTCTAAGACACAGTGAAGAGGCTGACTTAGTCCCTCAGAAATGCCAAATGGTCCATTTCCAAGTGGTAACCTCTCCAAATAATAAAACTTATTGGACTATAATTATCAGATGTAGATTATTTGTGGGTGTCATTATTAATTTAAATGTAACCTGTGAAAAATAGCTATAGCTTGGGGGGAATAGAGAGTATGTCTAATATTTACCATTGAAAGTAACTGTTATCTTGCAGTGGTCAAGTTTGTATTCTAAAAATAATTGCATTGAGTCCTGATAATTATCATTAATGCTATGAGTCAATCAGAGTGATGTCATCATTGTTGTGTAGTACTGGAAGATGGAGATTCAGTCTAACAAATCTCCATCTAGCACCTGCTACGACACTATCAGCCACAAGATAAATTAAGTAGACCTTCCCTTTCAAAAAGAGAAATATCTATACATTTAACAGTAAAATGATGTAATAAGCATTTGCTATGTAAGTTACTGGAGAGGGCAATGGCACCCCACTCCAGTACTCTTGCCTGGAAAATCTCATGGACGGAGGAGCCTGCTAGGCTACAGTCCATGGGGTCGCTGAGAGTCGGACACGACTGAGCGACTTCCCTTTCACTTTTCACTTTTATGCATTGGAGAAGGAAATGGCAGCCCTCTCCAGTGTTCTTGCCTGGAGAATCCCAGGGACGGGGGAGCCTGGTGGGCTGCCGTCTATGGGGTCGCACAGGGTTGGACACAACTGAAGTGACTTAGCAGCAGCAGCAGCTGCAGCATGTAAGTTATGTGAAGAAAATAGTAAGACAGCCTGAAGAAGGGAAAGACTGAGCCATCTCTGTGCATACGTTACAGAAGGCATGGGTCACTCTCAGTGCTGGTTGCCAATGTATATTTATTGAGGGATACATTGATTAAGTTTTGGTTGAATGAATAAAAATAGTTTACTGAGGGATAACTGACTTACAAAGAAATAGTAAAGGAAGTAAAAATGTTGTTAGCCAAATGGTGCCAGGAGCTGGGGGATGATGGTAGAACACAGCAGATATCTGGAGAGTCTAAAAACTTGGTAAAGAAACGTTTTCAATAAAATATTTAGCTGATACAAGTTGAAATACTGCCAAGAATATTCCCTACGTATCTGAAACAAATACCTAAGCACATTATCATAAAACCATAACTCATCAGAGCAAAGGACCTTAAGAGTTTATCTCAAACAAATGTTCTGTTTTATATCAGAGGACCCTAATACCCAGAAAGAATAAATAAGAGGTGCAGAAATTAAGCCACACATAAAACTAGGAAAATACCCTTTCAAAAACTATTTTAAATTAGATCAAGGTAACTTTTGCTTTTTTATGTCCTTTGTGTCACTTTTAACAGTTTTGTAAAGGTTGTATGGTAGTCCTGAGAGAGTCAATTCCTAGGCAGGCTGATAAGTCTGGGGACCCCAGGAGGAAAAAGGGGTCTGGGACTCTCAAGTAGGAGATAGGGATCTGGAATTCTTGAGAAGGAGAAAAGGACAAACATCTTTTTTTTCTCTACATTCCTTAGTCTTAGTCACATAAAACATTTCTTTTTTCTTTAAGCCCAAAACTGATTATTACACAACAAACAACTCAGTATCCTGCTTGAGGATTGTTTCTCCTTTCTGAAAGTCTTCTGACCTATCCTGATATCATAGAATGTATACTATGGCAGTGGTTCTTGTAAAATCTTCCTATTGTTAAGTTCTAATCCTGTTATCTTAAAATGTAAATTGTGGCAGTGGGTGTGGTAAAATTTTTACAAACTTGAGACATTCTTTTGATTAATGTAATAACTAATTTAAAAAGTACATATTTGCCTTGCTAAAGACTCGGGAATGGATGCAATCTCAAAAACAAAGAACGGTCTCTGTTCATTTCCAAGGCAAACCATTCAATATTATGGTAATCCAAGTCTATACCCTGACCAGTAATGCTGAAGAAGCTGAAGTTGAATGGTTCTATGAAGACCTACAAGACCTTCTAGAACCAACACCCAAAAAAGATGTTCTTTTCAACATAGGGGATTGGAATGCAAAAGTAGGAAATCAAGAAACACCTAGAGAAATGGGCAAATTTGGCCTTGGAGCACAAAATGAAGCAGGGCAAAGCCTAACAGAGTTTTGCCAAGAAAATTCACTGGTCATAGCAAACACCCTCTTCCAACAACACAGGAGAAGACTATACACATGGACATCACCAGATGGTCAACACCGAAATCAGATTGATTATACTCTTTGCCACTGAAGATGGAGAAGCTCTATACAGTCGGCAAAAACAAGACCAGGAGCTGACTGTGGTTCAGATCATGAACTCCTTATTGCCAAATTCAGACATAAATTGAAAAAAGTAGGGAAAAACCACTTGACCATTCAGGTATGACATAAATCAAATCCCTTATGATTATACAGTGGGAGTCAGAAAGAGATTTAAGGGTCTAGATCTGATAGATAGAGTGTCTGATGAACTATGGATGGAGGTTCATGACATTGTACAGGAGACAGGGATCAAGATCATCCCCATGGAAAAGAAATGCAAAAAAGCAAAATGGCTGTCTTGGGAGGCCTTACAAATAGCTGTGAAAAGAAGAGAAGGGAAAAGCAAAAAAGAAAAGGAAAGATACTCCAATCTGAATGCAGAGTTCCAAAGAATAGCAAGGAGAGATAAGAAAGCCTTCTTCAGCAATCAATGCAAAGGAATAGAGGAAAACAACAGAATGGGAAAGACTAGAGATCGCTTCAAGAAAATTAGAGATACCAAGGGAATATTTCATGCAAAGATGGGCTCCATAAAGGACAGAAATGGTCTGGACCTAACAGAAGCAGAAGATATTAAGAAGAGGTGGCAAGAATACACGGAAGAACTGTACAAAAAAGATCTTCATGACCCAGATAACACGATGGTGTGATCACTCACCTAGAGCCAGACATCCTGGAATGTGAAGTCAAGTGGGCCTTAGGAAGCATCACTACAAACAAAGCTAGTGGAGGTGATAAAATTCCAGTTGAGCTATTTCAAATCCTGAAAGGTGATGCTGTGAAAGTGCTGCACTCAATATGCCAGCAAATCTGAAAAACGCAGCAGTGGCCACAGGACTGGAAAAGGCCAGTTTTCATTCCAATCACAAAGAAAGTAAATGCCAAGAAATGCTCAAACTACCGCACAATTGCACTCATCTCACATGCTAGCAAAGTGAAGTGAAGTGAAGTCGCTCAGCCGTGTCTGACTCTGCGATCCTATGGACTGTAGCCTACCAGGGTCCTCTGTCCATGGAATTTTTCAAGCAAGAGTACTGGAGTGGGTTGTAATGCTCAAAATTCTCCAAGCCAGGCTTCAACAATACATGAACCATAAAATTCCAGATGTTCAAGTTGGTTATAGAAAAGGCAGAGGAACCAGAGATCAAATTGCCAACATCCACTGATCATTGAAAAAGCAAGAGAGTTCCAGAAAAACATCTATTTCTGCTTTATTGACTACGCCACCAAAGTCTTTGACTGTGTGGATCACAACAAACTGGAAAATTCTGAAAGAGATGGGAATATCAGACCACCTGACCTGCCTCTTGAGAAACTTGTATGCAGGTCAGGAAGTAACAGTTAGCACTGGACATGGAACAACAGACTGGTTCCAAGTAGGAAAAGGAGTACGTCAAAGCTGTATATTGTCACCTGGCTTGTTTAACTTATATGCAGAGTACATCATGAGAAATGCTAGGCTGGGTGAAGGACAGCTGGAATCAAGATTGCCAGGAGAAATATCAATAACCTCAGACATGCAGATGACACCACTGTCATGGCAGAAAGCAAAGAACTAAAGAGCCTTTTTTTTTTCTAAAATAAAAGTATGTTTATTAAATTATAAAACTCATGATACTAGAGAGGGAGATATGCTACTTTATATCCACCTAAATTTTTTTCTTTTTTAATATAAATTTATTTTAATTGGAGGTTAATTACTTTACAATATTATATTGGTGTTGTCATACATCAACATGAATCTGCCACAGGTATACAGATGGTGGAGGAATAGGATGAGGAGACCACTTTCTCCCCCACAAATAAAGGGCCTCTTGATGAAAGTGAAAGAGGAGAGTGAAAAAGTTGGCTTAAAACTCAACATTGAGAAAACTAAGATCAGGGCATCCAGTCCCATCTCTTCATGGCAAATAGATGGAAAAACAGTGGAAATAGTGAGAGACTTTAAATTTTGGGGCTCCAAAATCATTACAGATGGTGACTGCAGCCATGAAATTAAAAGACACTTGCTCCTTGGAAGAAAAATTATGACAAAGCATATTAAAAAGTAGAGACATTACTTTGCCAACAAAGGTTCGTCTAGTCAAAGCTATGGTTTTTCCAGTAGTCATATATGGATGTGAGAGTTGGACTATAAGGAAAGCCGAGCACCAAAGAATTGATGCTTTTGAACTGTGGTGTTGAAGAGCCTCTTTAGAGTCCCTTGGACTACAAACAGATCCAACCAGTCCATCCTAAAGGAAATAAGTCCTGAATATTCATTGGAAGGACTGATGCTGAAGCTGAAACTCCAAATCTTTGGCCACCTGATGCAAAAATCTGACTCATTTGAAAAGACGCTGATGCTGAGAAAGATTGAAGGTGGGAGGAGAAGGTGATAACAGAGGATGAGGTGGTTGGATGGCATCACTGACTCAATAGAGATGAGTCTGAGTATACTCCAGGAGTTGGTGATGGATAGGGAGGCCTTGCGTGCTATAGTCCATGGGGGTTGCAAGTAGTCGGACATGACTGAGTGATTGAGATGAACTAACTGCACTGAAAGACTAGTGAGGAGGGCAGTCTCCGTACCCGCTCTGATGTCTTTGTAGAAGCTTCTGTGTCTCTTTTCTTACTTTAATAAAACTCTGCTGCACAAAGTCTTTAGAGTGATCAAGCCTGGTCCCTGGTCCCAAAGCTAAATATTCTTCTTCGGAGATCATGAATCCAACGTCATTCACCGTAAGCTATCAGTCCCAGCAAAAATGCTCCAGCTATGGACTTTCTCTGTGGTCCAGTGGTTAAGAATCCACCTGCCAAACAGGTAGAGGTAAGAGATGTAGGTTCGATCCAAAAAGATCCCTTGGAGGAGGGCATGGCAACCCACTCTAGTATTCTTGCCTGGAGAATCCCATGGAGAGAGAAGTCTGACAGGCTGCAGTCCATAGAGTTGCAAAGAGTTGGACACAACTGAAGTGACTTAGCCAACGCAGGGAAAACAGGTTTGACCCTTGATCCAGGAAGATCCCACATGCCGCAGAGCAACCAAGCCTGTTCACCACAACTACTGAAGCTGGTGCACCCTGAAGTCTGTGCCCTGCAACAAGAGAAGCCACCGCAACAGGAAGCCTGCGCGCTGGAAGTAGAGAGTAGCCCCTGCTTGCAGCAACTAAAGAAAGCCCGTGCACAGCAATGAAGACTCAGCGCAGCTGTAAATAAATAAAATAAATTACTGTTAAAGACATTTCTTTGACAATATTTCATGGATGAGAAAGTGGGGCACTTATGCTGGTGTCTAAAATTTCCAGTCTCTTTCTCAAAACATAAATCTTATTAACTTTTGCATCCAGAATCATATAACTGGCATAAAGGTCACAAAAGTTCAAAGAAAAATACCAACTATCCACCTTGTAGCTTTCTATAATTTTGAAAAAGAAAACTGAATAAATGAGAGAGGAAGATAAACTTCAGTTGCCAGGTTATATATCAAGAAAAGTAATGTCTCTCTTCTGCTTTGCATGTAATTCTGCTGTTACCAGATGGAAATTTGATGAGAAGTAGTCTATAAGCATCAGATTTTATGATGGTTTATCTAATACCAGGAAACAAACCTCAGTAACTGCTTTCCCTAAACATGGCCTCTCTATCTACATAGCACTGCCCCAGGCCCATTGCTATGGACAGAGAGTTTTTTAGGAAGATAGTTCATAAGGCACAGTACCAGTTATGTTCAATGGTCTCCAGAATGACCGTAGCATGTATCTCTATCAGTAAGGCAATAGCCCCAAAGAATAAGTTCCCCTCCTTAATTCACGCTTATTACAAGCTACCAACATTTGCTGGGATACTAATATAACATGTGTACTTTTAAATAAACGGGCTTTCCAGATTTCACAGTGGTAAAGAATCTGCCTGCCAATGCAGGAGACAAGGTTTCTATCCCTGGGTCAGGAAGATCCTGTGGAGGAGGGCATGGCAACCCACTCGAGTATTCTTGCCTGGAAAATTCCACAGACAGAGGAGACTGGTGGGCCACAGTCCAGGGAGTTGCAAAGAGTCAGACGTGACTTAACAACTGAGCGCACTTTCAAATAGATACAAAAACAGGAATGTTAAAAATTAGATTAAAATAAACACCAAGAAGAAATGTGCTATTTTCTCATTGCATGTTATCAGAGAAGCTCTTCCCCCATTACCTGCTGTTAGATGTTAGAAGCACTGACTCTCCAACTACATCTAAGCTTCTTGGGGGATGAGGCCTCATCTTATCTTGATTTTTCTCTGCATCTCCATGAAAAATATCTAATACAGATGCTTGTGTCTCATTGGCACTCAGTTTTGCTGAGAAGAGATTTCATGTATGGACTCGCTTTGCACTGATGGACAAGAGGATGAATTGTGAAGAAAAGATCCTCAAGCATTTAGTTGGGCTGAGTTTTCAGGCAGAAGACATACTTAGATGCCTGAGGCTGGGCAAGTGAATGGTTTCATTTTCAAAGTACGGCAGTGTCTGCTGCCTTTCTATGGGTACAATTTGCTTTCTCCAGAAAACTTTAAACCACACTTCTTTCTTAATGGGCTTTAACTTCAAAATCCAGGGAATTATATTTCAGAAAATAGCATCTGTCAGTCTAGTAGATAAAGAAAGTCATTAAATCTGCCATAGTCTTTTTACTCTCTTGGTCTCTCAAAAAGCAGGGAAGGGATTATATAGTAAAGATGCTTCACACTGACAATAATTCATAAGCTCTTTCTTCACCAGGAAATAATCTTTTGGCTTTTAGATTATTTTTAGTCATATAAATAATTTCTCATTTTATTAAGATAGACATTTGTCTTAGTCATCTGTGACAAACTATGAGATGTCTGCTTCATCAGCCCATAAAAACAGGCTTCGTTGTTCATTCCTAGAGGCGACAAAGCTAGATCAATGTCTTTAAAAGAATAAAGCTTAAAAAAATTAAAATCACACCCAAACCTGATAGGCCCTGTTCATACACTGGGGGATTTGTTCACACACCAATTCATAAATTTAAGCACCAACTGTGAGTCAAATTCTGAGCTACTTCCCAATTAACCATTAACCTTTGAGCATAAGGATATGAAAAATCTAGCTCTAAAGGAACAATTTACCCAAATAGGAAAAAGGAAGCTGCATGCAGTGCTCGGAACTTCTGCCCTGACCTTTCCTCTCCATGTGCCAGATGTGCCTCCATTTATCTTTTCCTTCTTTATTGGAGTAAAACTGCTTCCCAATGCTGTGTTAGTTTCTGATACAACATGAATCAGCTGTCTGTGTACATGTGTCTCCTCCCTTTAGCACCTCTCCATCCCCCCGATGCCACCTCTCTAGGTCATCACGAGCACCAAGCTGAGCTGCCTGCGCTATGCAGCAACTTCCAACTCGTTGTCTATTTTAGACATGTCATGCCGCTGCTGCTAAGTCACTTCGGTCGTGTCCGACTCTGTGTGACCCCATAGACGGCAGCCCACCAGTCATGCACAGCATTAAATTGTTTCTGACTCTCTGCTATCCCTAGAACTATAGTCCGCCAGGTTCCTCTGTCCCTGGGATTCTCTAGGCAAGAATGCTAGAGTAGGTTGCCATTTCCTCCTTCAGATTTTATCCATGGTAGTATGTATATGTCAATGCTACTATTTCAGTTCCTCCCATCCTCTCCTTTTCCAACTGTGTCCACTCTCTACCTCCGTATCTCTATTCCTGCCCTGCAAATAGGTTCATCTGTACCATTTTCCTGGCTGTTTAGTAGCAGAAGAAGCTTCTCAGGCACAGGCTCTCCTCAGCTCATGTCTTCTTGCCAGGAATACAGTAGAAGACTGGAGAATCAGATGGTTAGAACAGTAAACCTGAAAAGGTCCTAAAGTGGAATCTTTATTTTTCATGCTCTGTATAATGCAGTCTTCATCTGTAGAGTGAAGCTTCTGGAAGGGTTTCCTCTCCAGGATCAGTTGGCAAAAGACAGCCCTTTAGGCAATAGCTTCCAGTCTCCACTTGTTTTCTGCATATTTCAGCAATTGTTTCTTATCTCCATAAGGGTCATTTTCCATGAAAACATCTCAAAAACCAGGTATCCAACAGTTTAGTTGCACTCTGATTTATTCATTAAACACATATTAGGTGCATATTAAGTGTCATCCCATGAACTGTTCTAGGACTTAATTATATGCTTTGTTCAGTTCAGTTCAGTCATTCAGTCATGTCTGACTCCCAGTCACATCCATATATGACTACTGAAAAAAACATAGCCTTGAGTAGATGGAGCTTTGTTGACAAGTAATGTCTCTGATTTTCAAGAGACATGGACTGCATCATGCCAGGCTTCCTGTCCATCACCAGCTAGTGGAGATTTCTCAAACTTATGTCTACTGAGTCAGTGACGCCATCCTACCATCTCATCCTCTGCCGTCTCCTTCTTCTCCCACCTTCAATCTTTCCCAGCATCAGGGTCTTTTCAAATGAGTCAGTTCTTGGCATCGGGTGGCCAAAGTATTGAAGTTTCAGCTTCAGCATCAGTCTTGCAATGAATATTCAGGACTAATTCCTTTTGGATGGACTGGTTAGATCTCCTTGCTGTCCAAGGGACTCTTGAGAGTCTTCTCCAACACCACAGTTCAAAAGCATCAATTCTCCAGTGCCAATGGCACTCCACTCCAGTACTCTTGCCTGGAAAATCCCATGGACGGAGGAGACTGGTAGGCTACAGTCCATTGGGTCGCGAAGAGTTGGACACAACTGAGCAACTTCACTTTAACTTTTCACTTTTCACTGTCATGCATTGGAGAAGGAAATGGCAACCCACTCCAGTGTGTTCTTGCCTGGAGAATCCCAGGGGCAGGGGAGCCTGGCTGCCATCTATGGGGTCCCACAGAGTCAGACACAACTGAAGTGACTTAGCAGCAAGCTCTCTTGACAGTCCAATTCTCACATCCATATATGACTACTGAAAAAAACATAGCCTTGAGTAGATGGACCTTTGTTGACAAAGTAATGTCTCTGATTTTTAATATGCTGTCTAGGTTGGTCACAGCCTTTCTTCCAAGGAGCAAGTGTCTTAATTTCATGGCTGCAATCAACATTTGCAGTGATTTTGGAGCCTCAAAATATAAAGTCTGCCACTGTTTCCCCTGTTTCCCCATTTGTTTGCCATGAAGTGATGGGACCAGATGCCATGATCTTAGTTTTCTGAATGTTGACCTTTAAGCCAACTTTTTCACTCTCCTCTTTCATTTTCATCAAGAGGCTCTTCAGTTCCTCTTCACTTTCTGCCATAAGGGGGGTGTCATCTGCATATCTGAGGTTATTGATATTTCTCCCAGCAATCTTGATTCCGGCTTGTGCTTCTTCCAGCCCAGCATTTCTCTTGATGTACACTGCATATAAGTTAAATAAGCAGGGTGACAATATACAGCCTTGACGTACTCCTTTCCCCATTTGGAACCAGTCTGTTGTTCCATGTCCAGGTCTAACTGTTGCTTCTAGACCTGCATACAGGTTTCTCAGGAGGCAGGTCAGGTGGTCTGGTATTTACAGCTCTTTAAGAATTTTCCACACTTTATTGTGATCCATACAGTCAAAGGCTTTGACATAGTCAATAAAGCAGAAGTAGATGTTTTTCTGGAACTCTCTTGCTTTTTCCATGATCCAGCAGATATTGGCAATCTGATCTCTGGTTCCTCTGCCTTTTCTAAATCCAGCTTGAACACCTAGAACTTCATATGCTTTGTACATATATACATTTTTGGGCTATTTTTTAACATATATACATTCTTTTGGAGGATATACACATATCATTCAGGAAAGAAGAATGATGTATATTGTTATTACCTTAAAATTTATATTTTATGTTTTTTTTNCCCAGAGAGGACGGGAGCTAAAGCTCCTTTGCCTTCAGTGATGAAACCAAACCAATGAAATTCTGGGGGAAATACACACCACTGGTGCAGACTTTCTAACTACCACTGGGTCCTGCTCTCCCAGTTCACTCAAGTCTGCACCAGTTGGGGTATGCTGAGGGGAGAGAAGAGATAGCAAAACAATAGCATGGAACTGAGATCTCCATTAAACCATGATGTAGTTACATCCATCCTATGTTCTGCGTGTGGCTGTCTGGAAAACTCCACAAGAGGCTGGCATTCTGTTCACACACCAGGAGAATGGGGACCACACACCTCAGGACATCTCTCCGGTCACTCACCCCCAGGTAAACCCAACACTCAGCAGGATGCCAAGGACCAGAAGGGTGCAGCGTGAGGGGGCCTGGGGCTGGAGAGGGCAGAGCCCGGCCAGCCTTCCATGCTCTGTGGGCAGAGGATCACACCCACTGACAGAGCTCCCCTCTGTCCTCAACCCACTTCTCTCCCCTGCCTGCTTCCTGAGCCGTTAGGTCTGCCTGCCCCAAGTCATGCAGCCCAAGGAATCAGACTGCAGGCTTCCCACCACTCCAAGCTACCCCAAGCTCCAGACATTGTCCTCTGTGGCCAGAAGCAGGGGGGAGGGAGCTGTGAGCCAGGAGCTTCATCATGCCACGGGCATCTTTGGGAGCTTGGGTCTGCAGTGAAGAACGAGTTCAGCTTTGGGGAGAACTCACTATGTGGAGCCTCTGCAGGGAGCAGGGTTGACTGTGGTCCGCCTGGTCCTCTTGGGGCCACCCCTGCTCTGTGCTCTGGGTCTGGTGGAGGAGACCCGGGAGCCCTGGTCCTTCCCAGAGCTGAGGAGGGCCGGGAGAGGCAGGAAGGAGGCTCACTGCTGTGGAGCAGGGGCAGATGACCACGTCTTTGAGGGAATGAGAGCTGCAGGCAAATCTCCCGATCCTGCCTGGCACCCAGGGTCAGATGGCTTTCAGTTTCCTTAGGCTCTGGACCTTGCTGAACTGGTTACAGACTGGAATTGCCTGGACCTGCTGCAGACAGTGAGACAGAAATTGCCAGGGGAGGGATCCTGGCAGCAGTAGCAGCTAATGTGCAGATATTAGTTTTTTTGTTCACTTGTTGGAGGGAAGCTACCATTCTTTTCCTTCTTCTGGGCTGAGGCTCTTGCCTTCTTCAGCCCCTGGACAGCTCACCATGGGCTCCACCTCAAGTTAGCGCCAAAGAAACTCACAAGCGTCAGCGCCCTCTGGTGTCAGTCATGACACTGTTCGGTTCTGAAGGAAAACTATGCAGTCATTGAAGAAAAATTAGAAGATAAAGATACACAGAAGAAAAAAAAATACACAAATAACCTACACTGCTGAATGTTAATGATGCATATATATATATATTCACAGAATTGTTTGATAGATTTTCTTATTTAGAAAAATGGAACTAGTTATATTGTCTTGTTAACCTTTTACTTAATAAACTATAAATGCATTTGGAGGCAAATAAATTTACCATTCTATACCAAAAAAAAAAAAAAGAAGAAATTAAAATGAGAACCAAAAAAAGTAAGTGAAAATGGAATCTTTAGAGTTGGCCCTAAGCCAGTCTGACTGGTGTCCTTATAAGAGGAGATCACGGCATCTGGAGAGACACCCAGGCTGTTCCTTCACAGATTAAAGATCACAAGAAGTGGCAGCAAAATGGTGCCCATTGGCAAGCCAAGGCAAGAGGTCTCAAAGGAGACCAAGCGGCTGGCACCCTGACTTTGGACTTTTGGCCTCCAGAAACACAAGATAATAAATATCTGTATTCTAAGCCACCTAGTCTGGTATTTTGTTATGGCAGCCCTAGGAACATAATTCAACAGTCAACACAACACTGAAGAAGTAAAACAAAGTCAGAGGACTGACTACTTGACTTCAAGACAAGTCTGAAGTTACAGCAATAATGACAGTGTGATATTGGTGAGGGAATGGACAAATAGATCAATGCAACAAAACAGCACTCAAATTGATAAACACAGATAGAGTAAACTGGTCTTTGACAAAAGAGCAAAGATAAATAAATGGAGGAAAGATGGTCTCCTAACAAATGGTACTAGGACAACTTGATATCCACACACAAAGACATAAAAGAATCTAGTCACAAACCTTAGACTCTTCACATAAATTAACTCAAAATGGACTTAAATGTAAAGTGCAAAACGATGAAACTCCTTGAAGATTATGTGAAAAAAAAAATCTAGATGACCTTGGGTTTGGTGATGACTTTTTAGATACAGTACCGAAGGCTTGAGCCATGAAAGAAGAATTGATAAGTGGAGTTCATTAAAATTTAAAACTTAAGCTCTGTGAAAGATACTCTGTCAGAATAGGAAGATCAGCCACAGACTTGGAGAAAATATTTGCAAAAGAGATCCTGATAAAGGACTGTTACCTGAAATATTCAAAGAACTCTTAAAATCCAAATCTAAGAAAATGAAGTACATGATTTTAAAATGAGCAAAAATTTTAAACAGAAAGAAAACAACCTCAGAAGAGTACAGACTATGTGATTCTAACTGTAAGACATTCTGGAGAAGGTAAAACTATGGAGACAGTGAAATGATCTGTGATTGCCAGGGGTTTGGCAGACAGGAAGGGGTGAATAGGTGGACTATATGCCGGGGGTTTTTCATGGCAGTGAAATTATTCTCCGTGACACTGAAGTTGTGGACATACAGCACACACATCATTATGCATGCATGCATGCTAAGTCTATTCAGTCCTATCCAATTCTTCACAACCCAATGGACTGTAGCCCATCAGGGTCCTTTGTCTGTAGGATTCTCCAGGCAAGAATACTGGAGTAGGTTGCCATGTCCTCCTCCAGGGGATCTTCCCAACCCAGGGATCAAACCCATGTCTCTTGCATCTCCTGCACTGGCAGGCAGTTCTTTACCATTAGCGCACCTGGGAACCCCACGTGACATTTACATCTGTATACAATCCGTACAACATCCAACACTGAGAGTGAATTCTAATGTAAACTATAAGCTTTGATAATGATGTGTCAGTGTAACAAACTGATGCAAAATGATGATGGGGGAGGAGACTGTGTGTACTTGAGGTAAGAGGGTAAATGGGACTTTTCATTCAGTTTTGCTGTGAACCTAAAATTGTTGTAAAAAATAAATTCTAAATATTTTTTGGAAGTTAGCATCTTGTTCTTCTGACCCTCACCAACACTTGAAATGAAGAGAGCTCCAAATTTTTCTTGAATTTTCTTCCAGTTAAAAACATGTAAGTGCAAAATACACACACTCACACAAAGTTTATCTACACAAATGAGATCAGTCAATATAAGTGACCTGTACCTTGCTTTAATCATTTATTAATATATTTAGAAAAATCTGTTAATAATACTGGATACCAATGTAGCACACTTTTGAAAGCTGTATAGAATTTTGTTGTTTGTATATATTATATTTTATTTAACCAATACCCTATAGATTATAATTACATTGATTTTTAAATGATAGACTGCATATTCTATATTCCATATCATGGTGAAGTTTTGAAAGAATGTCCCTGGGGCAAATTCTGGTAATGAAATTCTTGGGTGAAAGGAGGTAGAGATTTAAAATTGTTTTAGATATTGCCAGATCACTCTTTGAAATGGTATAGTTTGGACTTGAGTCAAATGAGAGTGCCCATATTCCAAGACCTTTGTTAGAATTATATTATCTATATCAATTGTATTATCAATTATATTCACTTTTTTCAACTAGAGAGGTGTAAATGCTACATAATTTTATTTTTACTCACTTAATATAAATGAGGCTATTTTTATGTTTATTAGCTGTCTTTCTGCAAAAGAATTAATTTATGAGTGGAATATTCAATAATTAAATAGTATTAATTATTTTAATCACACTTACAAGGCTACTGCATATATTAAAAATATAAATATTTTAGTACTTTATTTTGATTTCCAATATAAACATGCTTTGCCATGATCTAGCTTTTATTTATTTTAAGTAACCATTTTTATCAATATTTCTTTATAAATTCTGTGACTTTTTCTTTTACCACCCACATCTGTTCTTAATATTTTTAATATATTTTTACCACTCATGGAATTTTTAAGATTTTTGGTTTTACATTTATACAATTAAAACACCTCACATTCATACTAGCACTAAAGCAGCCACCCAGGTTTATCTTCTACAAATGTCAATTCCACTTTCACAATAACCATCATTTTTAGCCAATACATCTTTCCCACTGAATAAAATACCATCTATAATATATATAACATATTCATGTACATATGGATGAATATTTTCTAGATTCCTGATTTTGTTTCACTGAAACTAATTTTTCTTTTTTCAGAATCATTGTAGCAATTTTGTACATATATTGCTCAAAAAAACTTCATTTTGCAAAGTCTTCCACAAAACATCTCATTGGTATTCTAATTTGGTTGGCACAGGCTCCACAGATTATTTTTAGAAGATAATATCTTTATGATATTGAAATTATTTATCTAAGAATAAGTTATGACTATTTTTCTAAGTCTTTTTTTGTAATCCTCACAAGAGTTTTCAAGTTTCCCTCACATAAACCCTGAATGTTTCTTCTTCTTAGGATTTTTCTTTTTATGTGTTTTTCTTGGTATTGTAAATGGGCTATTCCCTTCATTAAATTTTCTGTTTATAGTTGGTACATAAGAAAACTAATGATTTTTATATAAATTTTGCAACTAGGGAATTTCTGGATTCTCTTTTTTATTTCTAATAGTTTTTTCAAACAATTCTCATGAATTCTAATAGTCTGCAATCATATTGTCTGCAAATAACAATAATTTAACGTCTTCTATTTTCACTTTTATAGTTCTCCTCCTCCTACGTAATTTCACTAGCTAACACTTTTAGAGCTATGATAAGTCACAATATTGACCTCCTTGCCAACCTGGCTTTAAATTACCTTTTAAAGTTAGAGCATATGGGCAAGTTTTTCTTTGTTTTTGTTTTTGTTTTTTTTTAATTTTACTTTTCTGTCCCACTCACCTGCTTTCCCTTTGCAGTGCTTATGGGGCGGAAACATGATTAGGAACATCTTCAAGCTTTGGGCATTTTTGCACTCTTCTTTCTCTGGCTTATACTTTTCAAAGACTGTTGTGCGGAGCTGTGCCATTCCCTTACAGCAGGGGGTATCCACTTCTGCTAGATCTTTCAGACTGCACGGATGGAGGTTGTGACCTAACTTCTCTCATTCATCCTCAGGCAGAAATGCCACCCTGATCTTGATGGAATGCTTAGTAGCTACAGATCCTTCATTGGCACATTTAACAATCACAACAAGCCTAAGAGATGGTTATGATCGCTAATCTACTGATGAAGCCTAGAAAACAACTTGTCTTAGTTATATGGTTAATCAGTAGCAGAAGCAGGACTTGAAGACACATGTCCCTGTCTGCAAGCTCTCCAGTCTTCCTGCTACATGCCCTTGCATCTCAAGAAGGCTTTGACCAAACTAGGGATGGTCAAAGTTCTGGGTCAATGTGAATGAAGGAGAGATCAATTTTGCTTAGGGAGGGTGGAGAAATGATGCCTCTGCTAAAGAGTGAAACTGAAAAGGATGAACAACGAAACCCTGATCTCCTTCCATGATTCAGAAAACACCATCTCTGCCTCCCAAGAGAAGTAAGCACATCACAATCTCATGACAGCCCTTGACTGATTTCCCTCTGGGGTCCCTGCAGTTCCTCATTTTCAAGCATGGTCAATCATTTTCAAGTCCAAGCTTACTTGTCCTAAGAGTGGGCCCATGCTCAATAAGGTTCTTTAGGGAGGAAAAAATATTTGTTTTTTCCCGAGGAAACTTAATTCAACTTTTGAACTCATTTCTTCTTTCAAGCAGTTCCTATTGCAGACCCAATTCTACGGTGGGATTTATTAAAGCACAGAACAGAAAAGACGTTTGCTCAGAAGTGACTCAGGAATATGATGTGGATTAGAACCTGGAAAAATAAAAATCATAAAGCTGCTGAGTCCTGAAAACACAGCCATACTTGAAACTAGACAGAGATTTGAACCAGTGAACTATTGTTAAATGAACATGAGTATGTCAAGAACTATATGAGTCACTTTCAATTTGAGAAGTCTTATTTTGCCTCTAATTTTTCTCTTAACTATTTTTAACCCTATTAAAGGAAACATTAGCATGCCTTTCACTCTCTTTTATAGATGAATAAATAAAAGGATAATTGAATTTCTAGGAGTTATTCAGGGGATAACTAAAGGTCTTTAATTAAAATGGATAATTCCTGATTAAAGAGTCCTTAATTCATTGGTGGAGGATTGTATTTACCATGCCTTATTAAGAGGATCCTGGGAGTCTGGAGTTTATTATGGCCATTTTCCTTGTTCTTTCGTACCATCTAGCCTCTAGAGCTGTGGCTAATCAGAGCTTAGTTACCTTTACAAGTACAGTTCAGTTCAGTTGCTCAGTTGTGTCTGACTCTTTGTGACCCCATGGACTACAGCATGCCAGGCCTCCCTGTCCATCACCAACTCCCGGAGTTTACCCATACTCATGTCCACTTAGTCGGTGATGCCATCCAACCATTTCATCCTTTGCTGTCCCCTTCTCCTCCTGCCTTCTATCTTTCCCAGCATCAGGGTATTTTCCAATGAGTCAACTCTTCGCATGAGGTGGCCAAAGTATTGGAGTTTCAGCTTCAACATCAGTCCTTCCAATGAATACTCAGGACTGATTTCCCTTGGGATGGACTGCTTGGACCTCCTTGCCATCCAAGGGACTCACAAAAGTCTTCTCCAACACCACAGTTCAAAAGCATCAATTCTTCAGCACTAAGCTTTCTTTATAGTCGAACTCTCACATCTATACATGACCACTGAAAAAACCATAGCCTTGATGAGATGGACCTTTGTTGGCAAAGTAATGTCTCTGCTTTTTAATATGCTGTCTAGGTTGGTCATAGCTTTCCTTCCAAGGAGCAAGTGTCTTTTAATTTCATGTCTGCAGTCACCATCTGCAGGGATTTCGGAGCCCAAAATATAGTCTGTCACTGTTTCCACTATTTCCCCCTTCTATTAGCCATGAAGTGATGGGACCGGATGCTATGCTCTTAGTTTTCTGAATGTTGAGCTTTAAGCCAACTTTTTAACTCACCTCTTTCACTTTCATCAAGAGGCTTTTTAGTTCTTCACTTTCTGCCATAAGGGTGGTATCATCTGCATATCTGAGGTTATTGATATTTTTCCCAGCAATCTTGATTCCAGCTTGTGCTTCTTCCAGCCCAGCATTTCTCATGGTATACTCTGCATATAAGTTAAACAAGCAAGGTGACAATATGCAGCCTTGACGTACTCCTTTTTTCATGTCTGCAGTCACCATCTGCAGGGATTTCGGAGCCCAAAATATAGTCTGTCACTGTTTCCACTATTTCCCCCTTCTATTAGCCATGAAGTGATGGGACCGGATGCTATGCTCTTAGTTTTCTGAATGTTGAGCTTTAAGCCAACTTTTTAACTCACCTCTTTCACTTTCATCAAGAGGCTTTTTAGTTCTTCACTTTCTGCCATAAGGGTGGTATCATCTGCATATCTGAGGTTATTGATATTTTTCCCAGCAATCTTGATTCCAGCTTGTGCTTCTTCCAGCCCAGCATTTCTCATGGTATACTCTGCATATAAGTTAAACAAGCAAGGTGACAATATGCAGCCTTGACGTACTCCTTCTCCTATTTGGAACCAGTCTGTTGTTCCATGTCCAGTTCTAACTGTTGCTTCCTGACCTGCATATAGGTTTCTCAAGAGGCAGGTCAGGGGTCTGGTATTCCCATCTCTTTCAGAATTTTCCACAGTTTATTGTGATCCACACAGTCAAAGGCTTTGGCATAGTCAATAAAGCAGAAATAGATGTTTTTCTGGAACTCTCTTGCTTTTTACATGATCCAGCAGATGTTGGCAATTTGACCTCTGGTTCCTCTGCCTTTTCTAAAACCAGCTTGAACATCTGGAAGTTCACGGTTCATGTACTGCTGAAGCCTGGCTCGGAGAATTTTGAGCATTACCCTACTAGCATGTGAGATGAGTGAAATTGTGTGGTAGTTTGAGCATTCTTTAGCATTGCCTTTCTTTGGGGTTGGAATGAAAACCGACCTTTTCCAGTCCTGTGGCCACTGCTGAGTTTTCCAAATTTGCTGGCATATTGAGTGCAGCACTTTCACAGCATCATCTTTCAGGATTTGAAATAGCTCAACTGGAATTCCATCACCTCCACTAGCTTTGCTCGTAGTGATACTTTCTAAGGCCCACTTGACTTGAGATTCCAGGATGTCTGGCTCTAGGTGAGTGATCACACCATTGTGGTTATCTGGGTCGTGAACAGGTCAAGTCAAAAGCCTTAGAATTATTCATTGGAAGGACTGATGCTGAAGCTGAAGCACCTGATGTGAACAGCCAACTCACTGGAAAATATCTTGATGCTGGGAAAGATTGAGAACAGCATTAGAAGGGGGCAACAGAGGATGAGATGGTTGGATGGCATCACCGACTAACTGGACATGAGTTTAAGCAAACCCTGAGAGATAGTGGAGGACAGGGAAGCATGGCGAACTGCACTGTATGCATGCCTGCCTGCTAAGTCGCTTCAGTCACGCCCAGCTCTTGTGACCCTGCAGACCATAGCCCACTAGGCTCCTCTGTCTGTGAGATCCTCCAGGCTAGCATACTGGAGTGGGTTGCCATGCCCTCCTCCAGGGGAACTTCCTGACCTAAGGATAAAACCCACATCCCTTATGTCTCCGGCATTAGCAGGCAGGTTCTTTACCACTAGCACAACCTAGGAGCCCATGCTGAAGTCTATGGGGTCACAAAGGGTCAGACATGGCTTATCTACTGAACAACAATTACAGATAGGCAGCTGGAGAACCTCACCTTTACACTCAAAAAAAAGGTGAGTAATCAATCGTTCATTTACTGCAAAGAAAATTCAGTGGTTACTTATTGATCACTTCACCAGCCCTGACACAGGCATAATCTTGCCCAGAATACTTAAAGGAAAATTTGATACATGGCCTTCTCTAACAGAACTTCTAATCTAGTGTGGAGACAAACTGTCAGAGAACCATGAACATAGACTAGTAAGAGTAGTCATTTAAATGTATCATAAATATCAGAGTGTGATTCAGAGCTAATATAGGAGAGATGTCAAGGTATCTACCGCTGTAGTTATAAAGAATATCTGCGAGGTTGGGATTTGTTTCTAAAACATCAAATGTTTTGTTTTTGTTTTCAGTAAGAGTCAAATTCCGAACTATTACTTTATTTCTAGCTTATGTTTCTATCATGAAATTGAGTTTTCTGAATAATAGGGACATAAGATTCATAGTTTTATTTCCTCTATTGTAAAGGAGAGTTTTATATTAAGTGGTTTAGATAGTTTTATCATGGACAGTTATGGAAAAAACAAAGGATACACACAGACCATACCAATGAGGAGACCTTGCTGTATATTTCCAGGCAAAGTGATTCCTACAGTCCTCCCTTAGATGCCCAGTTGTCAGTGACTCCATCCTTATAGAGTGAAGTTCTGACCACAGTGAGAAACACCACTTTCCCATTCTCAAGGGAGATGTATAATCATCTGAAAAATCTGGCTAAGCATCATTCTAATCAACAGGTTCTAGAGACTATGAAAACCAACCCTGAAAAACTTAACCTCTGAATAAGTCAAATTTGGCTCCTTAAGCCTGCCAAAGATCTGAATTTCTACAAATATCAAACTTTCTTGCTTTCTTTTTTGTTTTTCTTATTCTTACTAATTCCCCTATTTCCATGTCTTTATGTACTTTTATCATCTTTTACTAATGCAATCTTTCAAATGGCCTCAAAATCTTATTATGAAAATATATAGTAAGAACAAAAATATACATAGGAAATTAGATTAGGGTAATAGTCTGAGAATACATGCCTCTATCATTTACTTCCCTAGAGGAGACATAAAAAATTTTATTAGAGAAAGCAAAATTATAACATTAGCAGTAAACAATAAAGAGTCTCTTCAGTGAATCACACTTGCTGAAGAATCCTTGAAAGTAAAATGCAGGAAGAATTAGCTTGACAAAAAGTGTGTGTGTGTGCTCAGTTGCATCTGATTCTTTGTGACCCCACAGACTGCAGACCACCAGGCTCCTCTGTTCACTGAAGTTTCCAGGCAAGAATCCTGGAGTGGGTTGCCATTTCTTACTCCAGGGGATCTTACTGACCCAGGATCTTAATAATGAAGACCACTGATCAAAGAACACAAAGAAAGGACAGCTGTTAAAGCAGGAGCATTTCTAGGGGTTTGTCATGTCAGAGGTAAAAGATATGTATGAGAAGCAAGAACGTATGCCAAGGACAACTGTCAAGGTATTTTTTCACAGAACTAAATTTATAGCTGTTGATCTTTCCTACTTTTGTAACAGACAATTTTGGGCAGAGATGTGGATACTTGTGTGGGAGAAGCCAGAAAGTGCCAAGATGGGCTGTGACATCCTGAAAGAACGCAGAACATACTCTTTCCAGTTACCAGCTACTGGTGACTCACACAGATACACGTGACCCATAGCAAACCCGTAATCACTATAAGTAGGCTCTAGTTTAAACTGAAATGGAATTCCAAAAAAAAGATGAAAAAATATTAAAAAGCATATTTTGAACGAAACCAAGAGTATGACACAAAGGAATGAAAATGTAAATAAATAATATTTCATTTAATACATTAATAAAAATTTGTTTATTTAAATAGTATTTATTTAATAGAGAATATTCAATAAGCAATACATAAAAGATTAGATTTATTGTAGAAAATATAGGAAAGGACTTATTAAGCAAGGTCTTAGGAAAATATTTTTAATTTCAGAAAAGTCATAAAATCCTTTTATGAATTCTATCATACATAAAATAATATTAAAATAAAATTGGTAGGTCTGAGAATATAATCTCAATATATGTAATAAATAATTTATATGAATGCTACTTGAAGAAATTCTATAAATGAAAAAAATTAAAAAGCTTAAGTCCCTGGCAAAGTTACTTAGGAAACTTAAGAAAATGCAACTGTACAAATTACCAAGGAAATAAAATGAAAACAATGAGATAGTTTTTTCACCCTCTAGACTGGCAATAAGGACTACCATAAATTTCTTTCTTTCTTTGTGTAGCTCCTGATATTTATGAAATTTATGAAAGTAAAGAGACATCAGTGACCTCAAATGACAAGGAATACAGTCTTTGCAAAAATAGTCTGGCAAAGCCAGTTAGTAAATGAATCAGGACAGCCTTCAATAATCCATTCTTCAAGAAGATACAACAATTATAAATATATACATGCACAAAACAACTGAGCCTCAAAATATATGAAGCACATATTGAGAGAATTACAACAGAATTTAGAAACAAACATTTCTAAAATAATAGTTGGAGACTTTGATGCCCATACTTTCTATAATGGGTTGATGTTCTAGATAGAAAATCAATAAGGAAATAGAAAACTTTACACTATGTTATAAATCATTAGACCTAACAGACATATATAGAATATTCCCTTCAGCTACAGTAGAACACACATTCTCAAGTGCACAGAGCATACACAATCTTCTTTATCGAAAAAGAAGAAACTAAACTCAAAGTCAGCAGAAGGAAGTAATAAACATTAGAAATAAATTAATGGAAAGTAGAAAAACAAGAGATAACTAACAAAATTAAAAGCTGATTAAGAAAAAATATAAATACTTTGACAAATGCAAAGGAAACACAGTGAAATACCACTTTGAATCTGTTGAATAACTATAATTTTAAAAAGTGGAAGTAAATGTTGGTGAGGATGTGGAGAATTTAGGACCCCAGCCCTTGCTGGTAGGAATGTAAATGCAGCTACTGTGGAAAAGAGTTTGGTAGTTCCTTAAAAAGCATTAAATTCTTAAACATAGAATTACCATAAGATTCAACAGTCACACTCTTAAGAATACACCAAAGAATTGAATTCAGGGATTCAAAATGTACACAAATAGTGATTGCAGCTCTGTTCACTACAGCCAATATGTGAAACAACCCAGGTGTCCATCAACAGATGACTAAACAGAATATGGAACATACATGTAATGGAATGCTGCACAGCCATAGAAAGGAAAGAAGTTGTAATACAAGCTACAACACCAAAGAATCCTGAAAATGTATACTCAGTGAAATAAGCCAGTTACAGGTCAAATATTGCAAGATTAACTTAAATATCGAGAATGGGTAAATTCATACAGAGAGAAAGCAGGGTGGAGATTGTCAGGGGTTAAAATGCAACCCACTCCAGTATTCTTGCCTAGAGAATCCCAGGGATGGGGGAGCCTGGTGGGCTGCCGTCTATGGGGTCGCACAGAGTCAGACACGACTGAAGCGACTTAGCAGCATCAGGGTACTGTGAGAATGAGGAGTATTATTTAATAGTTACAGAGCTTCTGTTTGGGGTGATGAAAAAGTTTTGGAAACATAATGGCAATAGCTGTAGGGCATTGTAAATATAACTAATGCCACAAAATTGTAGCTTTAAAATGCTTAAAATGGCAAATTGTATGTTATATATATTTCCACATAATAAAAATGTGAGGAAAAAATCAGTGCTATTATAAGGTGAAGAAATTAATATTAATACACAGGAAGGTACTTCTTGATACTTCTTGGAGGACAATTTGTCACTATCAAAATATAAAATATTTATGGATAGACACAATGTATTTTTCTTTCTTGATAGATTTGTAGGACGTGAAACATACCAAGTTACTTACACTCTGGAAAAGCACAGCCTTGAGTGTAAAGTTCAATGATTCACCACAACCTCTTTCTGCCTAATGGTTTGGGTGAAGGGTGTCAAGGAAAGGGGAATCATATTAAATGAAAATACTTTCTTCTAATAACTCAAAATGGTTACAGTGTGGCAAGTATGCATTTTATCTCTTACCTCATTGCCTTCCTGGAATAAGACCGTACTCTACCAACGCCTCCTGGGGCAAAATACAAGACCAGCCAGAATAACAGTTGCGATGCAAATGAAAGCCAAGAATTGGGGAGTTTGTAACTGTTGTTTTATTTTGGTTTTCTCTTCTGTTTTTTAGCATAAAATACTTGGCAATAGGAAGAGTCGTCTTGTACTTATTTGGCCCAGGATAGTCAGTTTTCATTTATCCCTCTCTTGTATTCTAATAAATTGGAAACCATCAGTGACAGTGTACAAGGAGAAAGAAAAAGCCACAGTTTGAAACACAGTCGAGAACAGAACCCGAAAGCTAAACTGTGGGTCAGAGACTGAAGGAGCAGAGGAATTAAGATATTAAATGTCCTCTGGGAAAGAAAAGAGGGAGCAACAGGAAGCCCAGGATCAGGGGAAGATACTTGATCAGCCCAAGAGTCAAGAAAAACCTTCAGGGCCCGTCTAGGGAAGAACAGACCAAGATTTGTATATTTGACTACTTACCTCAGTTAATTTTTTCCTGAGTAGAAACCATCTCAAAACAACCTAGTGTATAGCACTGGGAACCCTGCTCAATGTTACACGGGAGCTTGAACAGGAGGGGAGTTTCGGGGGAGAATGGATACAGGTATGTGTATGGCTGAGTCCCTTTGCTATCTATCTGAAACTATCACAACTATTAACTATTATTAATCATCTATAATATAAAGTAAAAAGTTAAAAAATAAAAGCACACACAGTAACTTTAAACAATATTCATTTAGTTGACATATCCGTGGATTAGCCATTTGGGTTAGGTTTAGCTGGATGGTTTCTCTGGTCTCATCTGCATTAATCATGCGTACGTGTTCAGCTGCAAGGTCATCTCCAGGGCTAATGAGTGGGTAAGACTCTGACAGCTCCAGCTGCGATGTCTTCTGGTCTATGTTGTCCCTCATCTTCCAGAAAGCTCACCAAGATCACTCACAGAAGAGCTGGGCTACTTCCCAAGAGAGCAAGCACAAGAATTCAAGTCCTTCCGCTGTGTTCTATTAGTGAAGCAAGCTCCAAGTTCAGCCCAGATTCAAACAGCAGGGAAACAGACTTCACATCTTACTGAGAGAAGTGCAAAATCACAGTACAAAGGGGTATTGATACAGGACAGGAAATAACTGTAGCCATTTTTGTAATCAATACAAGACTTCATGTCCTCAAACAATCAATAAGCAGAATCTGAATTTATACCCTGTGTATACTGTCCCAGGAACTATGATTTTTTTTAAAGTAAAAATAGGTTTTTATTGCTTTTTGGTGAGTGCCTGTTCTCTGTGCAGATTTTTCTCTGCATATCTATGGAGAAAAATAGTGGTCTGGAGAAAAATAGTGGTCTGGGATTTACAGAAGGTGCATATGTTCCTCTGAATGTATTCCAAACAGCTATGATTTTGGAGCTACAGCTACAGAATGAATGCCCAGTTGTTGCCTTTTAGTGGTTTCAAGTCTTTGGGGAACCCCAAATGGAAAATGTGCCTGGGAAAGAGAAATGAAATAGCGATCCATTCTCTTTCTATAAGGTGATGATTTGATTAGAAGTTTAAGGATTAGCAGAATTTGCCAGACCATTAAAATCAGGAAAGGTAGTCCCAATAAAGAGGAAAACATAGTAAGAGATAACCAAGTACATCGTACTCAGCAAAGGGTGAGTGATTCAGTGCAGAAGGCTCAGCTGTAAGAGCCCGAGAAGCAGAAGACTGGCTATAGACGTCTACCAAGTGCAGAACACAGGACTCTCTCCCCCCAGATGCAAAAGTGCACAGGCTCCCACACCTCACTCTGACCACTTGTTTTATTAATGGCATAGTTCATGTCTGAGAATATATGGTTGTTCAGCCACTAAGTCATATTTGACTCTTTGCTATGCCGTGGACTGCAGCATGCCAGTCTCCCTTGTCCTTCAACATCTCCCGGAGTTTGCTCACATTCATGTCCATTGAGTCATGATGCTATCCAACCATCTCACCCTCTGTTGCCTGCTTCTCCTCCTGTCTTCAGTCTTTCCCAGCACCAGGGTCTTTTCAAATGAGTCAGCTCGATTGAAACACCCACAGTTCAAGCAGAATACCTTCAGGTTTCTATGAAGGCAGGCACCCCGCTGCCACATTGTTCTGTCTACCATTTTATCCCTTACCTTCTCCTGCCGAATGGGGATACCGTTGGCTTCACATGTGTCCATGTGTCTCTCCATATTACACATCCCAATGATCCACTTGGAGTTGCAATGATACTCTTTTATAGCATTTCCCACACTGTCACTTCATGCCAGAAAAGTTACTTTTCTCCAGAGATTTGTTTTTGGTATAAAATTGCATCCTGGCACAGTCTTGATTCTTATTGACAAGCTTCCTTGTTTACTGTTGTTCATCCTTAAGATGCTGCCTCATTAAAGACGGAAAGGTTAACAACTGAACCCTGTTTGCCTCGAGTAAATCAGACTCAATTTTCTGGAGCTCACTGCAAACAATCTGCTCCAAAAGAGCTAATTAGGGCTGAGAATACAAAATGGGAGTCCGGATGGCACCATTTGCATCATCTCAATTGCAGGCTTCTTTTTCTCCTTCACATCAAAAGAGTCATTCTGTGAAAGTCAATCTCCTTTTTTTTTTCCTTGAAAGGAAAATGTGTGCTGAAGATGGCTATCCATACTCTGTGGCATTCTGATGTCAGTGATAGCTGCAGAGGCAGAATGAGGGCCATAGAATGTATGAAAACACTTCTGAGCTTCCTTGAGCTGAGCTCATGGTTGCTGACAGGCTCCTAAAGGTGCTGGGATGGCCATCCCTGTGCTTAGGAACCACAGAGTGGGATTTCTGGATGCAGCCCTGGTAGAAACACCCTGATTTCTCTCTCTCTCTCTCTCTCTCTCTCTCTCTCTCTCCCTGTGTGTGTGTGTGTGTGTAAAGGAAGGGAGAGACCTGTCAATAGATAGAATTAGCTCTTTTCTCATGTGTCAGTTTGGTTTGTGGTATAACACACCAGCCCAAACAAACTGGTTAGACTCAACAACACTTTGTTAATGCTTTGATGTCTATAAGGTGACAGGGTAATTCTGCTGATCCGAGCCTGGCTCAGCTAACCAAGGCTGGGCCCACTCATGAGTCTTCAGTCACCACTAGGTCCAGTGAAGACAGGGCTCAGCTTGGATGGCTCATCTCTAGTCCATATGGTACCTCATCCTCCTACCGGCTAGCTCGGGCTAATTACATGGCAGCTTGGCAGGTTTCTCCGGGAGTGAACCAAAGCATGCAAGGCTTCTTGGCCCAGATTTGGAACTGGCGAGCCATTCCACCCACCACATTCCATGGGCCGATGCAAGTCCCAGGGCCAGGCTGGATTTAAACAGTGGGAAAAATGACTTCAGCTCTTGAGGAGTTACAAAGTCACTGAAAAAAAAGGGCACAGAGATAAAGAAAAATGGAGAATTTACCGAAGTCATAAGGGATTACTAACTCTATTATGAGCAAAATCTCAAGATGAAACAAATTATATGTTCTTTAGTTATTTTGATAAACAAACAAAAAATAAATGTGTTCTTTAGTTATTATATCAACAAATAGGGTGGGTTAGGGTTGTCTTGGAATATGAAGCAGGGTAGGTTAATGTACCACTCACTTTTCCAACTTAATCTTGCTCACTGGTTTGGGAAGTTCTTTGATAAGATTTTTAACATACCATATTGCAATAGATAACTTTAGTAGGTGTGAATAAAGGGTTTCTCTGCCTAACAGCAGTTAATAAACTTTTTGTATTCCATCAGACACAAAACAACTCAGAGAAGCAGGTTAGGACAGTTTTGTGAGACAGAGTGAGCAATCGCTCAGACAGCATTGGCCCTTTAAAGAAAGAAGTGGTGAGGTCCTGAGAGGTTTGGTTTTAGGGACTTCAAATGAATGTATGCTGCTGCTGCTGCTAAGTCGCTTCAGGTATGTCCGACTGTGCAATCCCAGAAACGGCAGCCCACCAGGCTCCCCTGTTCCTGGGATTTCCAGGCAAAAACACTGGAGTGGGTTTCCATTTCCTTCTCCACTGCATGAAAGTGAAAAGTGAAAGTGAAGTCGCTCAGCGACCCCATGGACTGCAACTATCAGGCTCCTCCGTCCATGGGACTTCCCAGGCAAGAGTACTGGAGTGGGGTGTCATTGTCTTATAAGAATAGCTAAAAGCTTTCTCATTATTAGTGTATAGGAATGCAAGGGATTTCTCTGTGTTGATTTTATATCCTGCAACTTTACTATATTCATTGATTAGTTCTAGTAATTTTCTGGTGGAGTCTTTAGGGTTTTCTATGTAGAGGATCATGTCATCTGCAAACAGTGAGAGTTTTACTTCTTCTTTTCCAATCTGGATTTCTTTTATTTCTTTTTCTGCTCTGATTGCTGTGGCCAAAACTTCCAGAACTATGTTGAATAGTAATGGTGAAAGTGGGCACCCTTGTCTTGTTCCTGACTTTGGGGGAAATGCTTTCAATTTTTCACCATTAAGGATAGTGTTTGCTGTGGGTTTGTCATATATGGCTTTTATTATGTTGAGGTATGTTCCTTCAATTCCTGCTTTCTGGAGGGTTTTTATCATAAATGAATGTTGAATTTTGTCAGAGGCTTTCTCTGCATCTATTGAGATAATCATATAGCTTTTATTTTTCAATTTGTTAATGCGGTGAATTACACTGATTAATTTGTGGATATTGAAGAATCCTTGCATCCCTGGGATAAAGCCCACTTGGTCATGGTGTATGATCTTTTTAATGTGTTGTTGGATTCTGATTGCTAGAATTTTGTAAAGGATTTTTGCATCTATGTTCATCAGTGATATTGGCCTGTAGTTTTCTCTTTCTGTGGCATCTTTGTCAGGTTTTGGCATTAGGGTGATAGTGGCCTCATAGAGTGAGTTTGGAAGTTTACCTTCCTGTGCAATTTTCTGGAAGAGTTTGAGTAGGAAAGGTATTAGCTCTTCTCTAAATTTTTGGTAGAATTCAGCTGTGAAGCCGTCTAGACCTGGGCTTTTTTTTGCTGAAGATTTCTGATTACAGTTTCAATTTTCATGCTTGTGATGGGTCCGTTAAGATTTTCTATTTCTTCCTGGTTCAGTTTTGGAAAGCTGTACTTTTCTAACAGGATTGGGAACATGTGCACACCCATGGCAGATTCATGTTGATGTATGGCAAAACCAATACAGTACTGTAAAGTAAAATAAAGTAAAAAAAAAAAAAAAGAGAATAGCTAAAAGCTGATACAATTGATTAATTTAGACAAACTTTAGGAAATTTGAAATTAAATCTTTAGAAGATTGAAAGTATTATGGCTAATTTCACTTAAATAAGGAAGAAAATCTTCATTCATGGTAAGCCTTGTAAAAAAGCATCATGGCATGATGGGAAAAAGATAAGACACCAGCTTAGAGTCTGATCTAAACTGAGTTTGATTGGTTCTAATTCTAGGAATGACACTACACTTAGACAGAAGGCAAGGAATTCTGAAAAGTAAATAATAACAGCCAAATCGAAAAAGAAAACTTATTCCAAAATATCCCTGAACCTAGAGTGAGTTTACCATCCCTCCCTTGACTCTGGTATTCCTTGGCCTGCATTCAAAGCAGCCCCAAATGCAGAAATACTCATCAACATGAACAGAAAAAGCTCCAGGAGAAGCCTTCTAGTTTTGTTCTCAACTGTCATCCACATGTTAAATTACTCCAGAAGAGTTCTGTTATATATATTTAAAAATTTATCTTTTTTTATTTCTCTTCTTTTATTGCTGATGTTCCTAGTTTCTTACTTTCTGATGTCATTTATCTGCTGTCTAAAGAAATTCCTTTAGTCATCTTTTTTAGAGTACATCTATGGCAAGGACTTCTTTTAGCTTTCCTTCATCTAAGATGTATTTATTTCAGATTTATTCCTGAAGGATATTTTTTCTGCATGTAAAATTAGAGGTGAACCATTCTTTTTTTTTTTTCAGCATCTTAAAAATGTTATTTAACTTTGTTCCAGACTCCATCCCTTTTTATGAGAATTCTATACTCATTGGAACATTATTCATTTATAACTGAGGCATGTTCTTTCTAGCTTATTTCTAGAATTTTTCTTTGCCTCTGATCTTTGATCATTTTTTAAATAATATATCTTGGTATTGATTTCTTTGCATTTTTCCTGTTTGAAGTTTGCTGAGCATCTTGAATCTATAGGCTTATCTCTCTCAAAAATGTGGGCTATTTTAGCCATTATTTCTTCAAATAGCTTTTTTCCCCTTGTTCTTTTTTTTTAATCATCAAAGATTGTAATTGTACAAGACTGAGAAGTACAGAACAAGATACAAGTACTGGAGGACAAGTGCTCTACAATATCGTGTTGCCCTCTGCCACACATCAACACAAATCAGCCACAGAGATACATCTGTCCCCTCCTTCCTGAGCCGCCCTCCCATCTCCTTCCCCAGGCTACCCCTCTAGGTTATCACAGAACGCTGGGTCAAGCTCCCTGTTTTGCACAGCAAATTATCACTTGCTATCTGTTTTACATATTGGTAACGTACACATTTCCATGCTATGCTCTCAATTTGTCCCACTCTCTATGCTCCCCCCACTGTGTCCACAAGTCTCTTCTCTATGTCTGCGTCTCCGCTGCTGCTCTACAAATAGGTTTATCCATACCTTCTTTCTAGATTCTATACACATGGGTTAATATATAATATTTATCTTTCTCTTTCTGACTTAATTCACTCTGTATAACAGGCTCTAGGTTCATCTACCTCATTAGCACTAATTCAAATGCATTCTTTTTTATAGCTGAATAATACTGATGCCTTTGATCTGTGGTGCTGGAGAAGGCCCTTGAGAGTCCCTTGGACTGCAAGGAGATCCAACCAGTCCATCCTAAAGGAAATCAACCCTGACTATTCATTGGAAGGATTGATGCTGAAGCTCCAGTACTTTGGCCACCTGATGTGAAGAACCATCTCATTAGAAAGGACCCTGATGCTGGGAAAGATTGAAGGCAAGAGGAGAAAGGGATGACAGAGGGCAAGATGGTTGGATGGCATCACCGACTCAATGACATGAGTTTAAACACGCTCTGGGAGATGCTGAAGGACAGGGAAGCCTGGTGTGCTGCAGCTCATGGGTCACAAAAGAGTTGGACATGACTGAGCGAATGAACAGCAACAGCAACAACATTCCACTGTATTTATGTACCACAATTTCTGCATTCGTTTATCTATCAATGAACATCTAGGTTACCATGTTCTAGCTATTGTAAAGAGCGCTGCAACGAACACTGGCATGCACGTGTCTCTTTCAGTTATGGTTTTCTCAGGGTATATGCCCAGTAGTGGGATTGTTGGGTCATTTGGTAGTTATTCCTAGAACTACTTTAGTTATTATTTCTTCACATAGTTTTTTAATGCTCAGTCCATCTTGTTTTCCCTTTTTTGGAACACAAATGCCATTTCATGATTTAAGTTATCATCTTTGGTATTTTAATACAATGCTACTAGATTATGTCTTATCTGTCACCACATACCTTGAGTTTTACTTCTCACTTTTTTTCATAAATATAGACCAATTTGCAACCAAGTTGACCTTTTTATCTTTTTTCTTTGACCACAGTGAATAGCATGCAGGCCCCAACCAGGATCAAAACCGTGTCTCCTGCAGTGGAAGCACAGAGGCTTAACCACTGTGAGGATCACCAGGAAAGTCTTCAAACCGGCTCTTTTAGTTTAGATAAAAACTAACTTCGAAGATTCAGTTCACTTCAGTTGCTCAGTCATGTCCAACTCTTTGCGACCTCATGAATCGAAGCACGCCAGGCCTCCCTGTCCATCACCAACTCCCAGAGTTCACTCAGACTCATGTCCATCGAGTCCGTGATACCATCCAGCCATCTCATCCTCAGTTGTTCCCTTCTCCTCCTGCCCCCAATCCCTCCCAGCATCAGAGCCTTTTCCAATGAGTCAAATCTTCGCATGAGGTGGCCAAAGTACTGGAGCTTCAGCTTTAGAATCATTCCTTCCAAAGAAATCCCAGAGTTGATCTCCTTCAGAATGGACGGGTTGGATCTCCTTGCAGTCCAAGGGACTCTCAAG